>PVJH01004675.1:0-122140 GCA_004026705.1 Nesogale talazaci
CAGCCCATGCGTGTGGAGGGAAGGCTGCAGGTGGACGGCTTCACCTCTGTCCATTCAACAAACCTCCCTCGGGGGATAATGACAGACAGCCATGAGCTCCAGGACTCACTCTCCATGCCCAGTCTGAGTTTGGTTGAACAAGCGTAGCTGAGGGCACCTATGGCTATCTTCCTCTGGGCATCATAGACGTGTCCAGAGAGAGAGTAAACTCTTTGCTATCAGAAGGCCATCTCCCCAAAGGCCGCACACAGGTTTCCTCTCAGGTCAATAGAATGGAAGATAAATGCACTTTCCTTGTTGGCTCCACAAAGCCCTCTCATCAGGTGACTGCAACTCTTTTAAAAAAAAAAAATTTTTTTATTGGGGACATGTACACCTCTTAGCACAATCCACACATTGGGAAAGGATGGGAGTGAAGTCCAGGAACATGGCTCCTCTGTCCTCTTCTGGATTAGAGATAGGCCTTAAGGGAGGACCTCTTCTCGGCTACCTCGGATGTCTCCTACGCACATTTGTGTTGGTGAGAAAGATGACAGAAGCATCACTTTCAGGGTGTGTCTGCTAGGGGAACATCCCTTCAGGGCCCACCAGTCACTAAGCAGGGAATGAAAGGCCACCCTTGCCCTTCAGGGGCAGGCTCACAGAAAGACAATCTCAACTACTTCAGGAAGCACTGTGGGGAAGGTGAGGCGGGAATCTGGAAGACAGGGACTCTACCCAGCCTGAGAGCTCAGGAAGGCTTCCTTTAGGAGCAGGTGCCTGAAGGGAAACTTCCAGGAATCGAGAGCCTGAGCGTCACTAGCCCTCCAGGGAGCTGCATTGAAGACCTGGGGGCCTGGCACCGCCCCCTCCCTCACGGCATTCTCCCGCCAAAGCCACCCACAGTGACCCAGGCCTCCTCCACTGGCCCGGCCAGCCTGCCGTCTTGACCATGACGGCAGCCAGTCTGAGCTGTGGAGTTGAAGGTAATGATCACGTCCAGGTCCGAGTTCATGGTGTCCCCTCTGGGGCTGCAAAGGAATGTCCAAACTCACGAGCTCAGGCCCCTGCATCTCCGAGCCCTCAGGCAGCCCCAGGTGACAAATGCTCTCTCCATGCCTTGGGCATGCCTTGCAGCAAGGGCGGGATGACCTCTGAGAAGGATGGCCCTCGGGTCAGCACCCCAAAATAGGCCACCTCCTCTCTGTCCCCTCAGGAGCACAGTCACCGGGTGTTTGGGGCCCTCTGCCTACCACCCAGCGCTAAGGGCCTTCTTGTAACCCAGGCGCTCCAGGGCTGGCACCCCCAGAAGTTGGGGGGTGGAGGATTGATCTTGGAGGGAGTCCTTTTCACACAGGGCTTGTGTATCCCTTCCCCTTCCCCCAATCCCTCCCCATACCACTGGGTATTTGCTTGTCCTCAGGGGAAAGATCCATTTGTACATAGAGGTCATTTGGTCCAGGGATGCTTAAGCTGAGGCCCACCACCCCGAGATCCATGGGTGGGCCCCCAGCGTCTGTGAGCCTCAGAACCTTCACCTTAGCTCAGCCCACTGGAGGAAGCGCTCGTGACCCTCAGCAGCTCCCAGACCCCCCAGGGTACGAATCAGCAATCCCAGTCTGAGTGGGATTGTGCCTGGTTAGAGGCCGGGTGGGAACGGAATCCCCCTAACTCCCAGGGCCATATCCCCAGTACCCACGGTGATGACAGCAGGGGTGCAAAGGGGGGCTCTGAGAGAGCGAGCTCCACTGACTGTCTTTCCAGACTCCCAGCATCTTCGGTTTTCCCAGCCTGATTGCACCCTGGCACGCAGAGAAAACTCACTGCGTCAAGGTCATGCAGACTCACAATGACCTCATAGAACCCTATAGGACTGACCCTATGGGGCTGCCCCTATGGATTCCCGAGATGACTGCAACTCTTTTAAAAAATAATAATAATTTTATTGGGGACATGTACACCTCTTATCACAATCCACACATACATCCATTGTGTCAAGCACTTTTGGACATTTGTTTCCCTCATCATTCTCAAGACTTGCTTTCCACTTGAGCCCCTGGTATCTGCTCATTTTCCCTCTCCTTCCCCGTCCCCCCTCCCCCACAAACCCCTGATAGTCTATAAGTTATTATTATGTTGTCATATCCTACGCCATCTGACATCTCCCCTCACCCACTTCTCCAGGAAGCTCTCCTTCTTCAGTCTGCCCCTTCCAGCTGCTTCCCAGTGTCTGCTCTCGGCTTCCCTCCCCCCCAGGCGTGATCGCCATCCCTTCAGAGAGCGGGCCCCCAGGATCCCAGGACGATATGGGCACCACCACCCAGAAGCGACAGATACAGCTCCCAGAGGTGGCAGAAGCAACTCCACCCAGCTTGGGACATTGGGAATTGAGAAGAAGAGCTACATGCTGCAGAGAGTGGACCAGAGAGGAGGCTTGGAGGTGACACAATCATTCTGGCTTCAGCCCAGGTCCAGGCTACTATGACGTCCCTTGTCCAGAGAGGCTGTGTGCAGAAAGACTTGGAGTCCAGCCTTGTCTCCTGACTCTGGCATTTGCAGGCAAGTGGGGGGGTGGGGTGGGGGTAGAGATAGGGGCAGTTATGAAGCCTCTCAGAAGACCAGCTTCTTGACAGATCAAGGTTGCTGAACGCATATTCTTTGGAGGGTTGGGTGCAGAATGTCCTTAATGTATGCAGGACATCCAGCACAGGGCAGGAAGATAACCGTGGCAATCCAGCTGACCACAATAAGAGAGGTGGAGGTGACACATGACTGTGAGACTCTGGTAGATGGAGCATGGACACATCTCCCCCAAGTTCATTTCTGGAGCCATTAACGGACAGGAGAAGACTATATAACTCCTCACCTCCAGCTCAGATGTCTCCGTGCCTGCCTGCCCTCCCTGCAGAAAGGGGAAGAGAAATCTCTCAGGCGACCAAGAACCTCCACCCACAAGAATGTTCCCCTCCCTGCCCGTTCCCTCTCTTCTCTCCACTGCTCTCCTTCTCTCTCCCCACCCTCTTCACCTTGCCCAGCACTCTCCTCTCCTCTGCTCTCTCCTCTCCTCTCCTCTCCTCTGCTCTCTCCTCTCCCCTCTCTCTCTGATCACAGCTTCCATAAGACCTAGAAGGTGAGCACAGTTAGGAGTTCCAGAGCCCCCTGCCAGCTAAAAACAGTGAGGACAACAAGTCCAAGAGGTCAGGGAGGCCGGAGGCGGTGATGTCCCATCCATGAGAGATAGAAAGCAGGACAGGCCTTGGCGTGGACGCTTCACTGTGCTATGGACCGTCCCCAACTTGGGATCACTCAAGGAAGGCCGGGTGTGGCAGATGTCTTTGGGCAGGGGCAAGGTTATCTCTTCTGCCAAGTACGGAGGGAAGCAGGTGGGGAACGGTGACAGTCACCTAATCTGCTGTCAGTTTGAGAATGAAGCGTGTAGGGGTGGAGTCTCACCTGTCAATCTGGAGATAGCCAATGAGACCTCTGTGGGCGTGGCCTCCTGAGATGTCTGGGAAATGTGGTCATTCCTTCTTGCGGGTGGGAAACACTACCTCTCTTGGTTCACTTCCTTGGAGATTTTCTGCTGACAAAGCTCGCTTGCCTGAGAGACCTAACTAACAAGCCTGGCTCTCTGGGAGAGCTCCCTGAGGAAAAGCCACATAGACCTACGCTGATGCAACCAGAAACCTGGACCTGGAGAAGCCACGTGGAGACTCCTGCCAGCGCCGGGATGCTCACAACACCCCTGGACCCAAAGACTTTCTACCCACTGGCTTGCATTTGCCGTCATTGCATGTGTTTCGTGAGTCTGAAGGACTTTGTAATTGCTGTTGGACATAAGGGCTCCCATCAGACACACGGACTTGATCTGGACTGGGCTAGGCTGTGTTCTTAATGTACAATTACCCTTTATATAAAACTCTCTTCTATACATATACGTGTGTATGAATTTGTTGCTCTAGTCTGCCCAGACTCACACAGGGACTTACTGGATGACTTTCCAGGCCGGGCTGCTGACTGAAGTGCTCTTGCCTTGGGGGTCCTTGGAGTCTCCCACTCAGGACCCTTTGGCGTTGGTGTCTCTGCCTCGGGCACAGCCAGAGCCGTGGCTATGCCGCTGACCCCACGGCCGGAGCTCACAGAGCTGGGGTGGTCGCTGAAGCTGCTGTTGATGACCGCCAAGGAGGATGGGAACGAGCAGAGAAGTTGGGTGGGGGCTGGGGTTTCCGCCAGCAAGTGACTGCCACCCCCACAGGCTTTCTCTACTGATGCCATCCCGTGCCATTCTAGCCCTCCCTAGCCAATGAGCGGGCACCTGGGAAGCTCAGAATGAAGACCCTCTTCTGTGTCACGCCTCCCGTGGGGAAAGCGCCATGGAGGACAGACCTGTCCCTGTCCCTGTCCCTGGGATACTAAGGCCAGTTGGCTCCGCGGCTCACACCCTCCACCCTTTCTCCAGAAGGCAACGCCCAGAAAGAAAGCAGACTCGGTTTCTATAAACCAAAACCAGGCTCACTGCCCTGAGTCTGTGCTTGCCTGGGAACAAACCCGCAGCCCAGAACAGAACAGCCTCTGTGGCATTCTGGGACTGTACCTCTTCACAAAGCCTCCTCTTTGCCCCATGCAGAGAATGGTGGTTTGGAACTGCTGACCCAGAAGTTAACAGAGCAGTGAGTAACATAACCACTAAGCCACCAGGGCTCTTCCTGGTTTCTATATAGGTAGACTGAAAGAAAAGTGTTTTCCTTTGAAGCCAAGAGAGGCTTCGCAGAGTGCTAGGCAAATTTCTGGGCAGGGTGAGGTAGTGAGGGGACATCAAGGTGCGTTTGACTCAAGCGCCTCAGGTTTCTCAGTCTGCCCCAAACCCCAGGATACCACTGTGGATGGGGGTCTCACCAGACATCCTGAAAGACAAGGGTTGGGAAGATAAGACCCAGGGATCGTGTCTCCAGTCAGGTCCCATGCAGGAAGGCTTCCTGGGTGCCTGCTTTGATCTGGATAATCATCCGGCTTTGTCATTGCCACAGTCCCAGGAGATGGAGATCGTGATTCCCATTTTACAGATGAGACTCAGAGACAGGCAGTGATTCACCGAGGCCCTGCAGCTAGAATGTGGCAAGGCCAGGGGTTGACACCACGTCTGACCCCCCGGTGTGGCTGCACCACACAGTCTACTGGAGCTGCATGGTTTGTCTGATGTCCCCTGGCTGCTGGGGTGAGATGTGACTTTAACCCCCTGGCCTTGTCACATGCCAGCTGTTTGACACAAACCCATCAGTCAAGCCTTTACCTCCCAGTTCCTCTCGTTGCCAGTCCTGCTGTCTCTCAGATCCCAGCTCCCAATGGCCCCTGGACCAGATAGGGGAGCTGCTCCCTGGCCTGGTGCAGGGAGGCCTCTAGCTCATCCAGCTTGGTCTGCATGTCCTTCAGGGTGCAGTCCCCCCACGGCTCGGCATTGGTGATGGCCATCTCCAGGTTGGAGCACTGAGGGGATGAAACAAACAGGGAGACAATCAGAACACGAGTGTCCAGGCAGTGCTGCTGCTGCTGCTGCCTTTGAATAAACGTGGGACTGCTGACCACAGAGTCAACAGTTCAAACCCACCAGCCACTCCCAGGGAAAGAGGGGAGGCTGCCTGCTCCATTAGAGATTTGCAACGTCATAGAAAGCCAGTACAGGGTGATGGTGAGTCGGAACAGACCTGAGGGCCCTGGTGTGGAAGCGGAACTCAAGTCATTTCAGAGCTTCAGGCTGGGTAGCATGGCTAAGACCTTATGTGACAGGTGAAGAATCTGAGGTTCAAGGTGGCGGCAAGGACCCGCTGCGGAGCCAGCACCAGAACCTGGTCTCTCCCACCCTCCTGCTGCAGACAGCTATTTACAGGCCGTTAGCAGGCGCTGTTGCGAAGAGGAAGCAACTGCATTTGCCATGGCCTGGGACAAAGCGGCAATGGCAGCAAAGATGCTGTGAGTGGAAGTCTCCGAGGTCGCGGGTTCAGGAGATTCACACCCCAGGGGGCCCTTATCAAAGCGAGAGCCCCAGAGAATCAGATCACCCCTATCAGGAGATAAAAGAGTTTCTTTGAGTGGTGAAGAGGTTTTATCCTTCTTTTCCGGAGTCAGGAACCTTTCATAAGGAGGTCTGACAGGAGGTAGCATTTGACTTACGAAAAAGCACACAAAGAAGGACAAAAAATCTCTACGGAGGCAGGGGGGGGCTGTGGGCTATCAAAGTCAAAGGAGTGTTAGAGCCTCTGCAAAGTGAGTGAGAGAGAGAGAGAGAGAGAGAGAGAGATCCAGTGGAGCAGTGAGCAGACTATGAACTATCCAAATCTAGAAAAGCAAGAAAAAGCTCCCCGATCTGGTGGCAAAGAGTAAGACTAGACTCAATAGTCTTACTGTCTGTTTGACCCATTTCTCGTGAGGACTAAAAGACTCACTCAACAAAAAATAGACTGAAAAAATGTTCACGGTTCCCCCTCACAGTCCGATGAGGCCGGGCAGCTGTAACACGGGAGGTAACGCGAAAGAGCTCTTTTCCTCAGGAGCCCCACTGATGGGCGCCATCTGTCAAGGAAACCTGCCTGGGATACATGCAGCACAGGTCGCACAGGCGCAGTCGCACGGCGGTAACGATTATCACAGTAAAGTCAGAGCGCGCGTGAGGAAAAGAGACATAAGAGTCAGGCACACTTCATGGTAGTGTGCTCACCTCGGTCCCCTTAGGTGGAGAGTGGAGGGGCGGGAAGACATGGGGGATGGGGAGAGTGTCAGGGTGAGAGGGGACGGGCGGATGAGAGAGAGAGCTTCTTTGCTCTGCCCAAGCTTTATATACCCTTTGGAGCCATGCAAGGCCGCTAATTTGAAAGGGTCGTGCTATAGGTACGTTAAAGGAAAGAGAAGCATGGGGTCCCCATGTGACAAGATGGGCAGACCTAGATTTCCTGATGGCAGCTTAGCCTTGATTGTCCTTGGGAGGGAGACGTGAGCTAAAACTTTCAGGGGAAGTGACACATTGTCCTAACAGCAGTGAATCGGCCCTATCTTTTGTTGGAGAGACAAAGGCCTCTGATATCTGAAGCCTTTAGGGAGAATAACTAACTTCTGATCCACACCAGATGCTGGCAAATGGTTACTAATATTTGGGGAATATTTTGGAAGAGATATAACTGTGGGAAATTTCTACCTTCATCCCACATGCCCCCAAGAGCGTCTACTGGGGAGAGATAGGACTCCTGCCTACAGACCTCCCTTCAGGAGCCCTGCCTGCCTGCCATGGTCAAGAGTAAGAGGGTTTCTGACACATGCTCTATTCCGGGGAGTGTCTGTCTCACAGCCCGCTCTTCATCTCCAGCCTGAGTTGGGGGAGGGGAGGGGCACTCCATAGGACCAGGGGTCAAATCAGTTGTCCTTGAACTGATGATGACTCGTGGCCAGTCCACGTGGGTCAGAGCTGGGGGGTGTGCTCCAGGGAGCAGCCGGTGGTCGGTTTGGGGGAAGTGGATTGTGGTCTATCTCATGAGATTGCAGGGTCGGGACCCCAACGTCAGTAAGTGACCCCTCAGGAGTTGTACTCTGGCCGACCTCGGGGGTGTTCAGATGCCCAGGACTAAGACAGGTCCTTGGGGAGCCTGGAGGCTGGTGGTAAAGTGACCCCCAACTGTCCCACACTGCCAGATGTGGAGGGCGTGGGGACAGGAGAGGAGGCGCGTTCTGACCTGTGCGGAGCTCCCCCACCAGCACGAATGACCTGGCTCTGAGGGGCTGTTCCAGGAGGGATTTCCCACCTCCTCCCCTCCCCACCTATCTCTTAGGGTCATCTCTGCACTTACACTGCTTAAAAACATTTGCTTCTAGGAAATGTTTTATGACATGGCCAGAAGACCCTGAGAGCTTCACCCACTGCAATCCCCACGCAGTCCCAGGACCACTCCTCGTCTCTGAAGCAGGAATCTAACATAGTAATGGAGGGACAGGCTTGAGGGGGAGCGGGAGGCACAGGGTCTGTCCTTCGAGCAGCACACCCATGGAGACACAGGACAGGTTGTTGGATGCAGGGAACAAATCCGAGAGGAGAGGAGAGGACAGGAGTAGGAAGCTAGCTTCTGATCGTGGCTATACTCACAACCAGCTGTGGGCTACCGGGTCCATCAGTTCAGGTTTCCCTACCTTCCAGTGGGGATAAAATAAGGTGGCGACCCCTGCAGTGCGAGTCTCTCGGAAAAAGCAGGGCGGATGGGATCAGAGGGGCTGTGGCTGGCCGCGTGGCTCCTGGGCCCAGGCTACAGAGATGTGACCTCCACTCCCGAGTCCCCTGAGTATCCCCTCCCCGCCTGAGCTTGCAGCCAGGGTGGGGTTGCTGCCCACCTGCTTCTTCAGACTCCCCATCTCACACCGGAGCCCCTGGACATGTGGGCTCACTCTGACGTCTCGTCCTTGGTGTGTTCGAGGTGGGCACCTTGCGGGCTGGCCACCAGCTGCAACTCCTGGATAGGAAGGAAGGGATGAGAAGGGCTGTTCCCACCAGGGGAGAGAGGAAGGCAGCAAGAGGCTACCTCCAGAGCCCTTCCGTAGCGACAGATGGACCGATGGCTCTGGAGCAAGAGGTGGACTGAGCTGGGGCCTGTGTCTCCTCCCAGCTGTTTGGGGGTGGGAGCCCCGACCAAGAACTCCACCCTCTTCCCTGAGCAGAGCCTATTTGCTGGCCCTCATCTCTTTTCTGAGCATCTCCTCATTTGGCCCTCCCAGGGCCGCATGGAGCAGAGATGCCGTGCAACCTGAAGTAAGGTCCAAGCGCAGCGAGAGACCTGACCATCCCTTCACTTTCTCATTCACGCGTTCGTTCCTTCCTTTAGGATGGATTCAGAGTGGCAGCTTTCTCAGCGTGCTTCTGTTCCAAGCTGAATGGATACAGCAGAGGTTCTAGACTCCTCTCTGGGTAATGGGGAGAGAAGGACAGAGGCGTTCAAGGCAAGGTGATGGGTTAAGGGCAAGACTGTCACAAAGCATCACTCCCATTCCTCTGAATATTCCCAGACTTCTGCGGCTGCCTCGCTGACGTCTTTCTGGGATCATCAAAAGGACCTTATGACTTCCTCTCCCCTCCCCTCTGCCCCACTGTCCTGACAGACTCTCCTCCACGTCTGCCAGGCTCCTTCCATCTCGTAGCGTGCCCGATCCAGCACCTGCGGATGCCTCTCTCTACAGTGGTGCCCCCCATTGGGTACATCCACCTGGAGGAGGTCTATTGTGTCCCCAAGGTGTAATGTGGAGGCAGAATGGATCACGAGTTTGCCTGCTAATGCCAAGGCCAGAAGTTGGAGGCCACCCGCTGCTCCCCAGAAGAAAGGCGAGGCTTTCTGATCCTGTGCACACTGACAGTCTCAGAAACCCAGGGGCAGCAGTAACTCTGTGTGAAGTGGCAGGGACCTGATGGCAGTGAGTTGAGCTTCTCCCAGCCAACCAGCCTCTCTCTCTCTTTCTCTCTCTCTCTCTCTCTCTCTCTCTCTCTCTCTCTCTCTCTCTCTGTAACTAGGGGGAGGATGCTCACCTTGCTGTGGTGCAGGGCCTCAGCGTGGGCCTTACTCCTCAGGCCGAGGTCCTCCTGGTGCCCACACCTCGACAAGGATGCTGTCCAGGTCCAGGTCCCGGTGCTTGTGTGTGGACAGGAGGACGGTGGGTTGGGACAATCTCCTGAGCTGACAGACGAGGGCCGAATGAGTCCACTGCCCACACCCCTGGCTCTCCACGCTGGGCTCTGACAGGAGGGCTCACGGGCAGGGTGGGCCTCCTGCTCAAACACAGAGAGGATGGCATGACAGCCTCAAACAACAATTCGGGGGCCCTGACAGCAGAAGGCCTGTCTGTCAGTGCAAGAATGTTCACCTTCACAATTTCACAGGACCCACCCCTCCATCTGTGGTGGAGTGGAACCTTCTGGGATCTTTTCTGGCCCCAGCAATGGGCCCTTCAACTAGGCCTCCTTTGTGGTCCACATGGGCTTGCCTCCTATGGATGTGACCTCCAGAGCCTGAGCTCTCTCTCCCTTCCAATGTGGGGCTTGGCGTCTTCCCTCCCAAACAGTTTCATTCCATGCATCCCCTTTCCCTCCCACGAGGGTCTTTCCTCTCCCAGGAACTGCAGCCCAAAGGGATAGATAGGCAGGATTGGGGGCTGGGGGTGGATCTGGGGCAGGGCTGGGCATGTCCTCAACGCCTGGTACAGACACATGAGGAATTCGATGTCCTTTCCCAGAGAGGATCCACTGTGGCCTGCAGCTCTACCTTGACCGCATAGGTTACACCTGCATCCTGCGGAGAGGCCATTCCTGATCGTCCCGCCTGTCCCCTGCCCCTACCCTCGCCCCCGAATTCATTGCCTGCCCCTCTTCTTTGCCCACAAAGGGAAACAGCTTATGGAGTGAGACAGGTCAGCATCAGTTTCTCCATTTCCGTGGTCTCCCCAGCTTTTGGGAAGACGTCTTGAGGCCCTAAGCCCTGAGAGGGAGACCTGCGTGTCCTCACTCTGAGCAGGACCACTCTCCTGATTGCCAGACAGACAGACTTCTCTCTGTCTCCTTCTTGTGCCTGAGTGTTGGCGCTTCTTCTCTCCCTTGCTGGAGGCCAGCATTTATGGCTTCACCCTGATTCGGGGACCTGCCAGCCCCCTACCCCTGATGGGGGGGGTGTAAGAGAGACTGGGTCCATGGGACCTTTCGCTCCCTTCCCTTCTTTAGGGCCCCAGTCTCCTTCTCAGCAGAGGTGTGCCTGTTCCTCTCCAGCTGCTATCTGTAGGCAAGGGAGGAGGTAGAGAGGCCTCTGTCCCGCTCAGCCAGTGCCGAGTGGACTCTGTCCCCACTGAGGATGCAGCATCCTCAAGGGTGAACATGGCAGGGGGTGCTGGGGGAGGGAGATGCCCCTGTACACTCGCCACTGTGTCCCACCTACTGGCAAAGCACCCAGAGGCCTCACACCAGCCACCTTCCGTGGCTCAACAGCACAGGAGGCCCTTCCTGCTCACCAAGGAGGGTATTCTCATCAAACAGCCCAGCCTTTCTCTAGAAAGCAGAGAAGGGAGCAGGAGTTTCTGACCTGGGTGCTTGGGCTCTGCTTTCTTTAAGAATGGGGGACCCACGCACCCGTCTTGTAGTCCTCCACCATGTCTCTCATGTTCCTCAGCTCCGAGCCCAACCGCACTCCGACCTGGGACAGCAACTCCAGCTGCTTCCGCAGGGTGCCCATGTAGCCCTCAAAGACGGGCCTCAGGTGGTTCGTGTCGCCATTCAGCTCCCACTGGGTCTCCAGGACCTGGTTCTGCTGCTCCAGGAACCGCACTTAGAAGCCTACACAGCAGACACCTGGAAGCATCCTGAATCATACCATCTTCCGTGCACTCATATTGGGCAGAACCGGGGTCAGCAGGGTATCCATGAAAGCCTGTTTGCTCAAAGCTCAACTCTCCCCCCTGTGACTTGCCACGTAGGCGAACCCCTTGGCAGGCACCCATTTCAAGCCTCCGAGATGACAAGCACCCAGACTCCTGGCCTCGGGATCAGAGTCCACTCACAGCCATCTCCCGTGGGTTTTCGGAGACTTTTGACGGGAGCCGAAAGCCCAGCCTTTCTCCCGAGGAGCTGCTGGGGGTTTCAAACAGCCGATCTCGTGGATCACAGCCCAGGGCGGAACCACGACACCACCGGGCCCCTCTGGATGGCCAGTCACTAGCAATCCTCAGCAGCAGGCGCTCCCACCGCTGCCTTCCCTGGCCTGCCCCAGGGCTCGGGAGAGAGACGTCTTCTCCAGATGCCTGCTAAATGTTCCTCCCTGGCCCTTTCCTGGTCCGTCAGGTCTTCAGTTCCTTTTTCAAAGCTGGGGATCGACCCAGCTGTCCTCTATCAAAGAGAATAAAAAAAAGTGCCCTTTTGATCTCATGACTGGGTTCCCTTTGCCCCCACAAACCCCTCACCCCTTTCTACCCTACATAGCTCTGTGGGCCATTGCCCTACCCCGTGTCTGAGTCTGGTTCTCTCGTGACCAGCAGGTCCTGCCTGAGGTCTACCTGCCATCCTCGTCCATCCTCAGGCAACAGGGAAGCAGCCATGCCTCCGCTCCTCTTCTTAGGACAGCCACCTGGTCAACGAAAGATGCAAACCTGGTGTTCAGTGTCCACACCTCCTGGATCTTGGGGGGCCCGGAGGCTCTTGTTGACCGTGACTTGGTGGATGTCCCCGGATGGGCACACTAATGGACACGCAGGGCCTCACTGCCACGGAGGCTGCCAGCAAAGCCACTGGCCAGACCCCCTCCCTGTGCAAAGCCATACCCTAAACTGTAGCCTCCAGTCCCAATGCCACCGCCTGTCACGTTGAAGCCACACATTGATTCCCTCCAGAGCTGCAGAGGCTCCGACTGCCAAAGCCAGCCCCAGCGCCTTTGCCAGAGGCGGGATAAGAAGTCGTGCTGCCCACAGCCTTCCTGGGTACCACGGTCGAGCACCCCCTGAACTCGCCCTTGTCACCACCTCCAGACTTGAGGTTCAGTTGTCAGCTCTCGGGGGGACAGAGGGAGCCAGAGAAAGGCAGTCAACCAGGGGGGGCAGAGAACACACAGACAGGATCCCAGACCTGCTTTCTTTTATTCCAGTTCAGCAGGGAACACAGGAGAAGGGCGTCTCTATGCTGTCTCCTGACCTCTGCTGAAGGGCCAGGCGCCCATGGGCAATTTGCAGAATGGAGATCTCTAAGCCCTTTGCAGCAACAAAGCTTTTCCGATAGGGCTTGGGAAATGTGCAGTCTAATTTGGAACTTATCTGTGCTCCCTAATTAGGGACCAGGAAAGTTATCCCTGCCAGAGATCTCTTACCTCTGGTCTTCCGGGGCCACCTCCTTCTCACTTCCCTATCAGCAGTGAAGAGGAAAATGCCCAGCTTCCTCCAGAGAAGGGTTGACTGGGAGCCCTAGGCTCCCTCCCCAAAGGCCATCTCCGTGCTGTGCATCACGGATGGGTCCCACCCAGGGGGTGTTGCACAGACGCAGATGAGGGCGTTCTCCAAAGACCTGACGGAAGCTCCAGAGAGTCTCTCCTGGGTCACTCTCAGGACCCCATTGGCCAAGCAGTTTATAGTCCCGCAGGCTGGTCTGAAAATGACCCCCGGCAGGGCTTTTGTCTAGGCAGGTGTCCTCAAACTTTTGTTTTGTTTTGTTTTGTTGGGGGGGATCATCACTCCCCTCTGGTGGTCGTGGGAGCTACCCAGAGCTGCTCCTGAGAGCCATCGCTGGATTTGAACCGTCAAGCCCGTGGGCTGCAGTCCTGCACTCAACCACTTATGCCACTGGGGCTCAGTCCCCTTTGTGTGTGTGTGTGTGTGTGTGTGTGTGTGTGTGTGTGTGATCACTGCCCTGGTGGGAGTTGGAAGCCCAGCCTTGCTCCTGGAGAGTTGCTGCTGGATTTGAACTGACAACTCTATGGGCCGCAGTCCCGCACACAACCACTAGGCCACCAGGGCTCAGCCCCTCAAACTTTTTAAACAGGGGGCCAGTTCACTCTCCCTCAGACCATTGGAGGGCCGGACTATAGTTAAAAAAAACAAACTGTGAACAAATTCACTGCGGGCCCAGGAAGAGTCGGCTGCTAAGGAGGACAGCAGGGATGGCAAAAACACCCAGTGGGCCAGAGAACTGTCCTCGGCTCTCGACGGGCTGCATGTGTACCATGGGCCATAGTTTGAGGACACCTAGTGTGTGGGAGGCGGGGAGGGAGGGGAAAGGCGATGTTCTGCATTGTGCAGGACCTGTGTTGCGGTGACCTCGAAATTTCGAGGTCGACAGTGATGACCTTTTCAAGGGTCTAGCATTGCTCCCAGCAACACGGCCTCCCCTGGATCACGTGACCAGGTCAGTCTGGCTCCGCTAAACAGGATCTCTCCTCAGGTCTCTCCCCCTCACTTCTCTTCTCTCTCCCTTCCCACGTTCAGCCAAGGTGGCCGAGGAAGAGGACCCCTGAGCTGCACTCCTGGCTCCGGCGGGCTCTTCTGGTGAAGGCACGCCATTGGGAAGCAGGGAGCCCTGGGAGGGTTGAAGGTTAGGAAATGATTTCAAAAACGGCCGTCTATTAGGGCCTCGAGACAGAGCCGGGCCACGCTCTGTAATTCAGTGAGGGCGCCTTGCCCATTGGGGGAAGCCAGACGGTGTTGGTGGTTAGCAGGCCCCACAGGGCAAAGAGACGGGAGGCCAGTGGGACTGGGGAGTTGAGATGGAGACAGGGTGAGCTTCAAATAACTTAGCAAGCGGTTCTTAGAAAAGGAGAGCTTGTGATTTCATACGTTCATACTCAGAAGGAATCAGAACAATGAAAGAGGTACAGGTTTAAAAAAGAGAGAGAGGGAGAGTCAAATTCAAACCAAGCTCTCTGCTGTCAGGAGTAGAAAGTCCAGTCTTTCTCCTAAGGAGTGGCCACTGGATTTGAACTGCCGACCCTGGGGGTTGATCGCAGCCCAAAGGGAAGCTGGGACACCCCCAGGGTTCCTTAAGAATCATCATACTAGCAAGGGTCCAGGCTATGCACATGTGACCCCACATCGGGCGGCTGGTGAGAGAGAACCCTGATGGCAGTCCATTGTAAGCCACACGGTTCACCAAACTCAACAGAAAATTGTCGGCATCCGTTTCGCCAGACCAATGAGAACCGGCTGACTCCTGCCACTGAGCACCGGCCTGAAAGAGAGGCTGCCGGGGGCCTGACAGTGGGGGGAGCTCCTCCCTACCCCACCCCACCCCCGGGGAGGACCCTGTCACCCAGCCTTCCCTGTTGCGAGGCCCAGTCTGAGGGCACCATGGCCTCATCTTTTTCCCCTTCCCCCTCCCGCTTGACTACAGAGTCTAAAATTGCACCGCTAGATGTTCAGGCCCTCCGTTGGTTTTTCCACCTGACTTTTAAAAACGGGATGCAGTCAATGGAACACAGTTGCCTCAGGGATCCGGTCTGTAAAAATGACCTCTTGATGCCTGTGACGATGCCTTGCTCTGTAACCCACGGAAAGCCCCGTATCGTGCTCGTCTGACCCCGGCTTTAGGTTTGTCTCTGCTCCTGGACCAGCATGCATCTCAACGGTGGGTTCCCTGCAGGGCCTGAGGCCGGGGTGGCCTCGTGTTTTGTATCGCTTCCGAGGTCAGACAATCCAAGGTCGTCAGGATGCCAGAATGAAGGTTCCTTACAGGTGCTCTTAGGCGCTTCCCAAGTTGATCCTATCTCCTACACGGGACGGTTTCAAGAAACCCAGAGCCAGTTCGCGTCTTGGGAACCCCCAGGGGTCGTGCGGAGTCACCGTGGACCTCGGGGCAGAGAGCCCTCGGCTTGGGGGCCTCCTTTCACAAGGCAGTCGGGCTCGCTGGCTGGAAGTCACTTCGCTCCACCAGCCTGCGCCGAGGAGGACGACTCCGGGAAAAGGAGGAGGACTCCCTCAGAGGCCATCAAGAAAAGCAAATAAAGGAGCCTCGGATAGCAGAGACTCACAAGCCAAATTCATTAAGAGGCTGCGCAAGGACTGTCCCCACTACACGCAATGAGGGAGAGCAGCCCCGAGTTTCCTCGGCCTGAGATTTTCGTCCTCAATGACTGGCCCTCCACAGCTGAGCAAAGCAAGCAGATTGACAGAAGCCAGAGGTTTGCCGGTAGCCATTCTTACTAAGCAAGCTATTAATACATTAAAGACCGGCTTTTGTTTACCAATTTATCCACGTGTCTGGATGTTTTTTCCGTTGTTAGTTTTTTTGTTTTTGTTGGCATTAAAACATAAATGGATAGTTTTTTTTTTTCATTAAATCATAAGGACAAATAAACTCTGGATCCGTCCACAGAAGCCAGAGGTTGATGGTGAGCCATTCTTCCTCTTCTCTTTGCAGAAACAATTTAAAAAAAAATACCCTCCTAAGGCAGCATCCCCTTCCACCGAGGAAACTCCATTCCAGCTAGAACATTAACTTACCCTGTTGTTTCCTTCTGTCCCGGTCCTAACCTTAGACGATGGGTCTAAGTCATCAGTCATTCATTTTCAATCCACACAAACTACAGCTTCCGCCCTGCATTCATTCCCAGGCCCCGTGGGGCTCTGACTTGGGGGCCCTAGCAGCAGCAGCAGCAGCAGCTGACGTCACTGGTCCCGACCCACTGCAGTGAACGGCGGGCTCCCTGTCCAGTGTCATCCACCTTTCATGCTTCACTTGGGTCTACATGAAGGTGCCCAAATTCCCTGAAGTAAGAGCGCTTCTGCTCACCAGAATGGGCACAGTCAGGGCCAGATGGCAGTCTGGCAACCACCGTTGGAACAACACTGCTCTCGGTCCCTCTCGGTCCCCCTGCAGTCAGTGAGCGGCCATGTGACGGGCCTCCATGGCAGAAGAGCAAGCTTCCTCCTCTCAAAATCACACGCCTGTGCCACCACCGCGATGCAGACGTCTGGCAAGACCAGAAGCAACTGGAACCTCTGTCCCAGGTCAAGCCACCTCGGCTTCTCATTCCATGACCAGGGCCCCCTCCACTAGGGCATCCCCTGACCTGTAGCCAGATGGCCCACACGGGAAGCTCTGGTTGCTGCTCACGGCTGCAGGTAGGTTCTTTAGAAGCCCGAGAGTGTCTGAAGTAGCAGACTCAGGCTTGTTCGTTTCCAAGGTCCGTGCCTCCACACCACTGAGCTGGACAGCAAAGGCCTCAGCTGGCAGGGAGCAACTGAGAGAGCTCATCCTGACAGGTCTCACTTCTGTGTTGGCGTGAACATCAGCAAACGGGGAGCCCCTCCACCTCTGAGTGTCTCCCACGGGGGCTCCAAGAGCTGGGCAGAGAAAAGGGTGTGATGAACTGAGGCTTAGAGGGATGCCAGAGGATGCTTTGGATGAAGGGTTATTGTGTTTATTTTCTTTTCCTTGGGATGTGTTCCCAGCCCCTAAAGTTGGCTGGGTGTAAATAGCCAGTGGTAGTAGGATTCAACGCACAGAGGGCTTCGCAAAGCTCATGGGAAAATTCCACAATCCTTTCACTCACTCCTCCCCTCTACCCCCCACGCCCCCCGCCATGAGCAGCAGCTGTTGCCAAAAAGTGGCCGTGAAGGCAGCTGTGGGAACGGGGGTTAGGGAGATCTGACTCTGTCACATGGACTGCATCTCTCGTCAAGAAAAGAGAGAAGCCTCTGGAGGCAGGCTCTGCATTGATGTCTGTCTGCTTCCCCCTCCCTGTCATCCTTTCCTCCCACAGTGGGAGTAACGAAGCCTTCAAGACAGCTAGGGGCTGCCTCAAGGCCACTCAGGGGGTCAGTCAGAGGTGGGAAGGACATCCAAGCGGGTGTTTGGAACCATCATGCTCTGGGGAAGAGACGCTGTTTAGGTGCAAGTGGGCTGGGGAGGGGAAGCGTGCGGCGAGTTGACCTAAAGAAAAGGAGACCACGTCAAGAGGGGACATCAGGATGAGGTTCAGAGACAGAGTCAGTCCCTATGAAGATGGGAAGGGTAGGTGGGGGGAGGGAACTCATTTTCAAGGGGAGTGCTTGACTCTGGAACAGCAGTTGCTGAATTGAAGGAATTCAGATAAAATTATTAGAGTGTCCTCTGTTCTCGGCATCTCCCGACCACCTTTGACACCTCCGCTGCGTGGCCCAGGACGAGTCTCCTGCTCACAGGGGAGCTGGGCCTCCGAGGGGCAACCTGCACAGAGCAGGGAAAGACACCAGGCTGCATCTTCAGGACTGAAGAAGATGGGGGGTGGGGGTGGGGGGGTGTTAAGAGTAAGCTTTTGAGGTGCCCATACGGATGCTACATCCTGAACTGAACCCATCTGTGCTCCTGGGGAGTGAGTAATGAAGGCGAGGGGGCAGGGAGCACTGGAGCAGATCACAATTACTCAACTCACTTTAAAGGTGATTTAATCACTGGGGAAGGGGGGGACATGGGGGAATGCTCTAAGATGGGTGTGGTGGTGATTGTACAATTCTCCACGATAAGATTGAATGATTGAACTGCTCGGCTGTGTGATATCTAAATTATGTGCTAATAAAACTGCTGGAGATCAATAAAAATGAATACACGCATACGTAAATAAGAGAATAGCGTAGAGGAGAGAGGAGACTGTGTTCGGGTGCCCTTGGTTGTCATTCTAGCTTGCTGTGTGTCAGGTCCTGTGCTGGAAGGTAACGCGTCAGGGTCCACTGCTGGAGGGGGGAAGAGGGGGAGGGTGCCAGGGGTGGTTGTGGTGAAGGAAGAAGAGGGCACGATCCTGAAGGTGGCCACCCAACGTGCCCCTTCTAATCTCTTAATTGATTCCTAGGAAGTTTAATTGCAGGGAAATTGCAGGACGATCTCCACGCTTTTCTGGCTACCAGTGCATGAGTCACCGCCCTCCACACCCGGTCCTTAAGTTCCTTGGACTAAGGAGTGCCCCTTGGTCTAAGTGATTAGCTCATTCGATAAGCAGAGGATGAAACACCCACCATTTGCATGTTGCTTGATGCTAGTCCATCCCCCTCCCTTCTAGAAAGTTCAAGCCGTATGGGAAGGAGACAAATGGAAGTCCATCTAAGTCAGTTTGGCCTTATTCCTGTGGCGTTTGCGCCCTGCAGGCATGCCTCTCTGGGGCTAGATTCTCCCAGAAAAGACCCAGATGAACTCTTCGTGACATTCTCCTTGCAAACAAGAAGCAGAATAAAACAGGTTAGGCCGTCTGGAGTTGATTGGAGGCTTGACTGTGAGCCAGATTCAGGTAGGTTCACAGTAACTGTAGGGGAAGCCTGCCGTGGGGAGCAGAGGTTAATAAAGTTGTTCAGGGGTGGGTTGGCTAAGACGGCATCCTTTTCCCTGCAGACTGTGTGGAAGGAGAGAGTTTTCCGGGGGAAACAGTCACGCAGACTTAGTGCCTGGGATCATAAGATAGGCTCTGAATTGCACAAGGTAAACAATGGAGCTGATTGAGGTGGAGGGTGGGGGTGGGAGAGACAGCATAGGGTGCCGTGAGAGAAATGAATCCGTTCGCACCCCAGCCTCCCTGCCGTCTTGGTGTGGGCTATTCCTGACTGCAGAGCACACACACACACACACACACACACCGAGGTCAATCGGACACGAGTGTAAGTCACATCTGGTTTGAGGACAAATCACAGATTTTTTTTCTCTAGACCGTTGGTCGACTCTGGTCTGCTCCAGGGCACAGAGCGGCAGGTGACTGAACCAGCCGTCCGTAGGCCAAGGTCACTCATGGAAAGAAGCTTGGAAGGATCCTGGGGCGAACTTGAGAGTGGGCAGACCTGGGACAAACCAGAGCCTCTGACAACTGAGAAAGGGTGGAAACAGAAAGCTCTGGTTTGCCTTTGCAAAGGCACTTGGCTTGGCGGGGGAGGTGGGAAGGAGGGGGGTGTATCAACACTCTCCGGCCTGTCTGAACTGGTTTGAAAGGAGCCTGTTCCCTTCCAAAGTCAGATAGCTCAGACAATGGAGCCCATCGGCCTTTTTTTAACTCTCATTCTCTGCACGCCTTGCCCCAGCTTGGCTCACTTTCCAGACGCGACCTTTACAGGTCCGAGGGGCACCTGGTGGCTGCAGATGGGGCAGAGCTCAGGGCAGCTCTCTGGGGCTCTAGCAGGCTGGGAGCAGACCCGGAGAGGGTGCAGCAGACGGTCTGTGTTCAGAAGAAGACGATCTTGCTGAGGTCACCAGCCGTCCCAGTTTGCCAGGGACGGGACTGCTATCCAAGAAGCCTCATAGAAGATCCTGGGTCATGTTGGACTTCTCTACCAGAAGATCGCCAGTTCAAACCCACCAGCTGCACTGCTGGAGAAAGTTAAAGCTATCTGCTCCCGTGAAGATTCATACCTGCAGAAACTCTATCTAGGGCGGCACACTGCGTGTGGGCAGGCGTTGATTTGATAGCTGGGAGTCGAAGGGGGTTTTCCAGGATGTGGGACTCTCAGTGAAAATCAGGACCGCTCTGTGAAAGTCTGGATGGTTTGTCACGTTGTAATGCTGCCCTGTTTCAGGCTGCTAGATCCTCCTTTGTAGGAACTGCCAGAGTCATGTGTATTCCAGTTGGGAAGATGAACTATTTAAGCACTTGCCTGGTCTCTCTCCCTGCGATTCTCTAACCCGCCTTGGACAAGTCCCCCCCCCCCCCCCCCCCACACAACATGTGTTAACAGGAACTTCCAAGTTGAGCAAGCACACAGATAGACACATGCCACTGGCTAACCCCTGGCCCGGCTCATGTATGTACTACCCTGTTGTAGGCGGTGTGTTGAGCGGATCCGAGACAGGCAGGCAGCAGGGTCAGATGTTTCCCTTCCCGGTACCACATTCATGTAGTTCATGTGGAGTCATGTGTGTACTTATTTTTGAAACGTAGCCAAGACTATTTGGTGACTCGCAACATGATGGTGGCCCCCCTATCACTACTAGCCATACAGGGCACTCTGTCTGGGCTCCTTGAGAGGAAGCTGTCATTCCAAAAGGCCCCCACCCAGCACAGAACCTTTCTTCCCTGCTTCCTCTCTGAGCATTAGCACCTGCTTCCTGCCCACTGTCCTAGGGCAACAGTCAGAGCAGTCCTCCCCAGGAGGTTCCTGGCGACTCCTGATCCACATGGTGTCTTTCTGTCGGTTTGAAAAAAAAGTGTCCCTTTCCTCTGGGCAGATGCAGCCCTATGCCTGCGTGTCCAATGGGATTCCTGCATCCCACTCACCTCCTCACTGGGCACCCAGGCTGTGCCTGGCTCGGCCTGGGGCAATGCTGAGTGATTTGGCTGCATTTCTAAAACAAAGCCAGTAAGAACTAGCTGCCCTTGAGTCTGCTTGGAGGCCTGGGGAACCTTGTGTGTGTCAGAGAGCAACTGCCTCCTCCCCACCACCCCCCCGTAGGGCATCTAGTGGCTGTTTCAACAGAAGTTGACCACCATCAGCTCTTTTATTCTGAGCGGACTTGAATTTTAACGTTTCACTGGCAGCTGAGCACAGCAAGCTTTTGTAACTCGGGGGTGTTCCATTAGGATCTCCTGGTTATGGTTACAAGCTGAGTTGCTAGCCACAAGGTCAGCAGTTCAAGGCCCCAGCCGCTCTGTAGAAGAAAGGTGAGGCTGTGTAGTTCCATAAAGGCTTACCGTCTCAGAAACATACAGTGACCGTTCCACTGTGTCCTATAACCAAACTGACTGCCATGGAGTTGATTCTGATGCATAGTGAGGGACCCTATCAGGCAGGACAGAACCGCCCTGGGGTGACAGCAACTCCTTACAGAATAGAAAGCCTGTCTTTCTCCCATGGTGCAGCTGCGGTTGAGAGCAACTGCCCTGGCAGTTAGCAGCCTAGACGGTCCTGCAAGGCGGTGATCATGGCCCTGCCAGGCTTCCTTCTGGCCTGGTGCTCTGGGGTCACTTCCATTTCCCCAGCCTGGGTGTCCCTGTGCCTTCTGTATACCTGGTCCCAGTCTGTCCAAGCTCCTCCACTCTTGTCTGCCTTTCTTGTCTGACCCTGGTGCCCAAGCTTTCATGCTGGCACAGGAACAAACTCCGAGCCCTCTCAGTGTCATTTAAGCACCCTTTCCTTTGCTCCTTCTCCACCTTGTTTGGGAAAAAGAGCTCTCTGAAGTCTTTCTCGGCTCGGCCCCACCACCCACCTCATCACCATTGGGGCTTTTGCTCAGCTTAAGCGCACAGGGCTATGGCAGGGGCAAGTGCTGGCTTGCTCTGTCCGGGCAGGTGCGCTTTCTTCCCCTCGCCATTACAAAATACCCCCAGCTCCATAGTCCCCACCCCCTGCCGGTGATCCCTTTGTTCACCTCCAGGCCTCAGAGTCCTTTCCCAGGAGGCCTAGAAGGTCTTTTCTCCGGGTCCCCAGCCTGTGGACTGGTGCGATGCCTTCTTGAGAAAGAACAGAGAGGCTGAGAAGGGAGAAAACAAAGACAAGGGAAACACCCTTCATCTTTTGATCGTGACTGGGACCTTCGCTACTTGATCTGCCTCTTCCTCTGCCCATTTCCAAAGCAAACAAGCCGAGGTCCCTGGCAGGCTGTAATTAAACCCGTTGTCATCGCTAATGACATGCTCTCTGACTCCCATGGGGCATTGCTGTCCAAACAGGAAGGAGAGTCCCCTGCACCTGCCCCCTCCTGCTCCTCAGGGCGAGGCTGGGCGGTGGTGGGGGGCCACCAAGCCTGGTGGGGAGGAGGGATCCCAACTTAAACTCCCAGCCATGCAGTCAATACTGACTGATGGACTCTCCCAGACAGGTGGGTTTCTGAGACGGTAACTCGTGACGGGAGTAGGAAGCCTCCTCTTTCTCGCTCGGAGCAGCTGGTGGTTTTGAACTGTCGGACTTACAGTGAGCAGTCTGGCATGTCACCAAGACAGTCAGGCCTATATTTGTCCCCCGCACCACCCATGGACCCTGCTGGGGCCCGGGGAGAGAGGGAGGAAGGGGATAGAAGCAAAAAAACATGCAGGGCAGGACACAAGCCCTGTGGGGATTGGGAGGGAATGTTGGAAAGCAGGTCATCAGGAGAGAACTAGGAAAGAAAGAGAAGAGGCACGAAGTTGACTGTTTGAAGCCACTCAGAGGCTCCGCGGAAGAGAGGCTTGGTGTTCTGCTCCTGAACGCTTCCAGCCTTGAAGACGCAATGAGCATAGGACCCCTCTGTAGCACATTAAGTCTGAATCCTCTCCCCGGCCACTGTGTGTTAAAGGAGCCAGCCAGCTGCTGCCAACGTAGCGCTGACGTGGCAACCCCATGCGTGCCCGGGTAGAAGTGCCCTTCAGACGGTTTTCGGTGGTCAATGGTTTGGAACCTAGATTGCCAGGCCTTTCTTCCCAAGCCCCTTGGGTGGACTTGACCCACTGCCCTTTCGGTCAGCTGTGGGGCACATGAATGGCCTAAATTTCCCAGAGCCGTTGGCTCAGGGGCGAAAACCCCTCAAATTTGCTGCCACCAAGTTAGCGCTGACTCAAGGGGGCCCCATACAGAAAAGGGAAGCTGGGAAAAACTGTGTCAGTGGGCAGGGGTGGCTCAATCCTGAGGAGGAGGGTCTGCAAACACATAGGAGGCAGAGGAACCCAGGGCTGGGGGCAGCCCCATGAAAGACATTGTCACCACGTTCTAGCCTGAGCGTAGAAGGACTGGGCGACCTCTGGCTACAGGGAGCCTGGGCAGGACACTGCCCTCAAGGACAAACCTAGATGGGCAGGTGGGGCTGAGGTTGACGCCTGTTTGATGCTGAGGTCCTGGTGTGAGCGCCTCCATGGGCAGCAAAGACCCCAGGCCAGTCCCTTTGGCAGTGTCCCCCCCACCCCTTGCCCCTGGAGAGACCCGGCTGGGGGAGGCATTGCAGCCTGGAACCTCGGAGACCCCACCGCCCCAGTTTCACGTGCCCCCTCTCTTGAGGCTGGAGTACAAGCCGGGACCCCCCGTGACGGGCTCGGGGACAGGTGGGGAAGTGGGCTGCGAGCCTCAGGTCCCCGCGTAGAGAGAACGCAGCCACTGACGGCAGCCGCCGACGGAGTTCTGGTGGCTTAGTGGTTACTCAGGGGCCTGCAAACCTCAACGTCAGCAGCTCAAAACTTCCAGCTGCTCCGTGGGAGAAAGAGGAGGCTTTGTCCTCCCGTGAAGAGCGAGAGGCTGGGAAAGCCCCGGGCAGTTCTACCCTGCCCTGTGGGGTCACTCTGAGTCAGAACGGATCCGAGGGCAGTGGGTTTGGGGTTCGGGTGTTTATGGACAGTCAGCGCTCTGGGACTGTGAGTCAGCAAGAGGGTGGGACTCATGGCTCACAGCTGAGAGGACAGCCTGGCCCAGGGTGGGACTTGAGGGCATCATGGCGCCTGTAAATGGGTCCACACCTGGGGGGAGAACCTTCAGGAAGTCAGTGTGGGAAACCAAGGGGAAGGAACCCAAAGAAGCTGCCGGGCTGGGGTTGGGATGGAACCAGAAATTAGCCCAGAGAGTTGTCTCGATGCAGACAAGGGGTGGCCATCCTCCGGGCACTTGGCCTGCCCCAGTCACAGTGCTAATGCCTGCACACCGAAACTCGCTGCAGCCTGGCACCCACCATGTGCACCACATGCTCTTCAGGCGCCGCCTTAGAAAGGGGGAGAGAGAGGACATGGGCTCCCCAACGGTGGCTCACAGGCACAATGACAGCAACAAAGTCAGCCAAAGGTGGGTCCTGTCCTGACGTGCAGGGTGACCTTTGAGATTCATACCAGCTGGGTCCCCCGAGCTGTGATTCGGGTCAAGAGTTCAAAGCTGCTGTAGTCTGGGTCTCTGTGTGGCAGCCGGCTTGGCGGGACATGGCGGGGCTGGTGGGAGAACAGCTAAGTCCTCTGGGCATGGTCAGGGCGCAGCAGGGAGGGACGTACAGGTGACGTTCATAAGCAGCAGCTGCGTCTTAGGGGGCACGTGGTGTGGATGACACACAGGTGCGGGGGTGGGCCAGCTGGTGGACGTGGACGGAGGGCCGCAGGAAAGGAGAGACCCCCCTTAGCCCCTCTGGGGGTCCACCTGTGCATGTGAGAGCTGAGCAGAAGGGATTCCCCCCATGCAGTGGTCGCCTCCGGGGGCAGAAGGTGGGGAGGCAGTGGTCGGCTAACGGGCAGGGTGGTGGAGGTGGATCACGAAGTCCTTCTGCGTCTCACCTGAAGGGGGAGTGGTGGAGGCCATGGGGTAGAGGTCGAGGTTGGCAGGGGCTGCCCACAAATAGGACCCTACACATGTTTCAGGAGCTCCCTCTCTGGCAGGTTGTAGATTCCTTTCCTCCTGCCCAGGAGCCTCCCAGCGTGTCCCTGTCCAGCCCCCTTCCTCCTGCCTCCGTAGCTTCCTGGGTAGAAGACTAGGAATGAGATGCGGGTACCTGGGTCACTCACTGGATCAGAGGGCTCCTCAGGGGTGCACCAGGACAGGTGGGCTCAGGGGAGGGAGTGTGGGGCCTCTGGATCAGCACCAAGGTTCTCAGGAGCTTGCTGAGGTTCTGCAGACCCCAGACTCCTCTCTAACTAGCGAGGAGGTTCAGGATATGAGAGGTTTCATCAATCACCTCTCTCTCTCTCTCTCTCTCTCTCTCTCTCTCTCTCTCTCTCTCTCTCTCACACACACACACACACACACACACACGTCAAAGAGGAAGGAGAGACAGGCGCTGGGGCTGGGGCATCAGGGAGGCTGAGACCAGCCTGAGCATGCCAGGGAAAGAAGCTGCATCAGCACCCGCTGGCATCTCTGTGCCCGGCACAGAGCCTGTCCAAGATAGGCCCACACCTAGCCCGCTGCAGGGTCTCCTTCCCTTCTCTTCAGGGCCCAGGGGCTGGAAGGTGCAGTACCCGAGATCGCTAGCAGGGGGCGGTGTGCGTACGAAATAGAGGCACCCAGGCGCTCTCTCCCAGCAGGGAAATCGTAATTGCGGGAGACTGTGGGATGGGTGCGGGCGCGATGGTGCCTGGAACCTGTGTGTCCCCAGCCCTTCTCGTAGTTTTCTGGGCCTCATCTCTGGACACACAGTCCTGCTGCTGCTCAATCAGCCAGTGCCCACAAACACAGAAAGCCTGTAGACAGGCCTCTAGAATGTGCAGGGTACTGGTGCTCCTAAAGCAATCGTTCTGCAGTGGACTCTGACGCACTGGTGAGTCCCAGTTGAGCGCTACTCCAAAGGCCCTCAAGAGCTGGTTGTTCCGGAGATCGCCAGACCTTTCTTCGGAGGCGTCGCTGGGTGCCCTTTCCATTGGCACGCCCCCAGGGAACCCCATAATAACTGCAGTCCACACATATTGGCTGCCAACTGTGCCCCTGAGAACTTTGCCAAGTGAGCGAGCGCTTTGCGCCACGACGAGGTTCGTACCTGTGAGCAGGAACTCGGGAATCAACGCGGGGTTCCTTGCACACGGAGCTCCACCGAGGGCTAGGGGTACCTAGTGGGAGAGCTTACTAGTCCCTCTGGGCCTCCAGGTGACAAACAGGCTTGCGGAAGCATAAGCGCCCGTGAGAGCATGCTGCGGTCTCTCGCGCCATTTCCTTTTCCCTTTTAAAAGTTTATTTTTAACAGTTTCATTGCCACATAATCCGCACCTCATACGATTCGCTAACAATCCAGTCACACTACGAAGAATGACCACTGTAATCAGCTTTAGGACATCTTCTTCTCATGTCATTTTTTATTTAGTTCCCGCCAACCTCCCCTGCCATCCGCAAAGGAACCCTTCACCCAGCTACTGTCTCTATAGGGTCTCCCTGTCCCGGATGCCACGCACAGAAAGGCGCTTTAAAAGCAAACTAACAGCAACAACAGCAAAGTAAAACGGATCAAAACCCCCATAGACAAGAAAGCACTGGGCTGAGCCCCGGTGGCGTAGTGGTCGTGCGTGGGACTGCGGCCCACTGGGATGGAGGTTCAATTCCAGCAGCGGCTTCACAGGAGCAAAGGCTGGGCCTTTTACTTCCACCGCCAGAGGGCCGTGGTGCCCCCCTCCCAAAAAAAGAAAAGAAAGCACTACATATTGAACACTGGAACTCATTTAAATGAATCACCAGGGAGATCATCACATGGCCCGCAGGGTGCTGCCTTGTAACCTGACTGCAGCCGCAGGGATCCACTTCAGGGCGCAGTCTGCACCATAGCAAGGCTTTTCACAACCCTGGTCCGTGGTCAGAAGGGATTCGCCATCCCCTTCCATTTTCTTAGTAACAATTGTATTGTGTTTCGGTTGCCCGGTTTTTGTTACAGTCTCCTGTCTAGGATGTAAGTGAGGGCTGAGCCTGTTTGATGTGCTGTGGTCTCCACCGCGCCTCCACAGGGGGTGCTCACTAAACCTACATGTAAGAAATGGCTCCTTATTTTGCCCCCAAAGATCACAGGACATACTGAGGCAGCCATGAGCGGATGTGCTCGCAAGCCTCAGACTTTTGGTCCAAGAGGGTGGGAATAGCCTTGCTCTCAGAGTGCACTGGAAGCTGGACCCAGACAGACGCAATTAGGGTCAAACTTCACCCCTTAGATCATTTGCTCTCCCTTCTGACCCACTTTCCATTTGTTCAAGTTTTTATTCTTGCTTTCTTTTGGATCGAGGCTGTCCCACGCTTTATTTTGTTCTTGTGAGGGGGCTTCCTTTTCCTCCTATGCTTTCTTTCTATGAAGCCCAGAATAAGTAGATCTAGAGGAACCATGACAGGATGGATAGTTGTCTCTTTATGGCAGGAGAGGTTAGGGGGCGGGATGGGGAATGGGGAGCTAATGACACTGAGTGAACAAAGTGCCCTCAACTTGATTGGAGTGGTGACTGCACCCATCTTTTGAGCATGTTTACACTGTTGGGTTGTATGCGTATTCTCGTGCATCCATAAAAGTGCTAACATTGAAAGAAAAACTTTAGGGTGGGGAGGAAATCGGCAGGAGGGTGAGGGCTGCGGGGCAGCTGCAGGAGAGCAGGACTGGGGAGTGAGCTGGCAGAAGGTACGAAGAGTGATACCAAGAAGAACTGCTCCAGCCAAGAGAGTCAGTGAGGGCCCTAAACTCAGGTCCTCCAGAGAATGAGTCGCACCAGGGGTCCTGCTGTCTCCTGCTCCTGCCTGTGAGGGCTAGTGACACTCCACTTGCAGGACCAACGTGGGGGGGGGGGGCGCAGTCGGGGAGCACGGAGAGCCTGCCTGGTGGTGGCAGCAGTAAAAATCCCAGCTGTCCCCTGAGATTAGCCCCCATTCCAGGGCCAACCCCCCCCCCCCCCCCAGAACCAGAGCGCTAAGACCCACGACCACCACCGGCCAACACGGGGAGGGCAAGCGGATTAGGGAGGGCTACGTAGATGTCGGCAGAATATTCCAGCCTGAGAACCAGATGGCATTGATGATTTATTGAGGAGAAGCAGAGCTCTGGGCATGATCCAAACCCCAGGGTGAGGAGAGTCCCTTGCAGTGGCGGCCCGAGAAGGGCAGAGGGCGCAGAGGGGCCGGCACCCGGGGCTGCGTGTGCTCCCTACATTTTGAAGCTGGGACCCAGGTGGGAGGAGGGATTCAGGAGGAGGAGTCCCCAAGAGAGCCCAGGACTGGACTCCCCCATCCCCACCCCTCCGGGAGCGCCCCCATAGGACAGCAGGGAGGAAGGTGCGGGAGCTGTCGGGACTTGCTGGCTGGAAACGGAGCAGGGAGCAGGGGGTGGGGCGGAGAAGGGGCCTGGGTAGAGGAGCCCTGACTCCCCTTTATCTGGGGCCCTTTTTCACCCCACAGCTGCTGCCCGAGGTTTTGGCCAGGGGGTCCTTGAACTCGCTGCCGCAGCTGCCCTTAGTCTTCACGTCTGTGGCGGCGGGTTTGTAGCTGTAACTACTGGAGGCGCCAAAGCCCAGGCTGAAGCCCGACCCGCCAGCCCCTGCGTTGGTACTGCTGATGACCGCTGGAGCGGGAGAGAGGAGACCCCGTGGACCCGGTTAGCCCTGCGTGGGCCCCAGCTGCAGAAACCTGACCCCGGGGGACACTTTCCTGCCCAGAATCCCCTGAGCTGCGGGGGCTTCTGTCAGCCTGGATCTGATGTGGCTTCCTGTTTCAATGTCATGACTCCTTGCCCTATCTGCCATTGGCATCTACAGACTGACACAGGACCACAAACTCTTAGCAGAGAGTGGCCTCCCCCTTGGGTAGGGGAGAAAGGCACACCTCTTGGGGGCTGCTGGGAGCATCTCTGCCTTTCCGGAATTCAGCGCCCCACCTGAGCCTGTCTAGCCTGCAAATCCAGGGGAGTACCTGTCAGCTCTTCCTTATCACCCGGCCTTACAGGCTGCCCACCCCCCACCCCCCACCACGTATGTCACTCCGCCTCTCCTTGGATTTTGACCATCACAAGGACACAAGACAACCTTTTGGTTTCGTCGAAAACTTTCTGCAGCGTGTGCCTCTGTATTCCGCAGAGTGACTGCTTCCCCTCCGTGACTAGAGTCAGTGAGTGCCCTTGTTCTGCCCCCCTGAGGCTCCCCAGGGCCTTCTGTGCCATCCTGACTTCTCTTGTGGTGTCTCGGACTGCATGGGACTCAGCCCTCTACGAGAGGGTGACCACAGCAGGACCATGCCCTGCAGGTACTTACAGATACTGACAGCATTGGGATATTCCCCAGACATCCTGAGAATGGAAAAGTAAAGTAAATAAATAAATGATAGATAGATGTAGATCTTCCATAAACCATCACTCTATCAATCCAGACAGTGGTCTCTGTGATTTACCCCTCTTTCCAGAATGTTCCAGACCCCACCCCACCCCCCAAGATCCCAGGAGAGAACTGAAATGATGAATGTGCTGCAGGGATCATGTCTTCCACCCCACGTGGATTTGGGATTATCTGTCTTCCTCAGAATCCCTCTGAGCTGTATGCATGCCAGGGGTCTCAGACAATGAAGCCTTCTCTAGGTCCCCAGATCTGTTAAGAACCACTTTGAACTTGGGGTGACTCTTGAAAGACCATCTCGTCCTTCCCTCACCCACCAGCAAGAATGCTTTGTGAAAGGCCTGGGAGCTCTGGTTCTCAGACACAGGCGAGTTAACGCCGTCTCTTTCGTCGCCTCCTTGCTGTGTTCACAACCCAGTCCTTATTAGGGAACCCTGGCGGTCTAGCGGTTCAGGCCGAGGCTGCTCACACAGAGATTGGCCGATTGAACCCCCTGGGTGCTCCCAGGGAGAAAGACATGGTCGTCTGCTTCTGTGAAGAATTAAAGCCTTGGAAGCCCCAGGAGGCAGTTGTATGCCATCTACAGGTTTGTTACATCAGGCCTGGGGATTGCCCGGCCCTCGGGCTGTATAAGGCCCGTGGAATCATCACGACCAGCTGATATCAAACACTGCACCAGAGAGAAGCCGTCCCATCAAACTCCCTGCCAACGTGTCGATGGTGATTCATTGGGACCCTGAGGCACAAGGTAGGTCTGACCCTGTGGGTCTCCGACACTGTCACTCTGTTCAGGAGTAGGAAGCCTCCTCTCTCTCCCTCAAAGCAGCTGGGGGGTTCCAACTGCTGATGTCGGGGTGAGCCCCCCAACTCGGAGCCACTGCTCGAGCAGGGCTCCTGCCATCCTGTGAGGGGTGAGTTCTTTACCTGCGTGACTAACTACGGCAAGCTAATCTTTCCGTGGATGTTTTGTATACCCTGTACAGGACGTTCCCAAGAGCCAAATGGCCCTGGGCAGAGAAAAACTTCCGTTCTCCTGTTCTGCAGCCGTGTGTGTGTGTGTGTGTGTGTGTGTGTGTGTGTGTGTGTAGAGTAGTCCTTCTTACTAACGTTAGCCCGTCCTACTTCATGGCAGGCCCACTTCTAGATGACATGTACACACACACACCCACACACATCCCACGCGTGAACAAAGCCAAACCGTTTGCCTCCCAGCTTGCTGCCAAAGTGAGAAGCGTCCCTCACCGGCACTCCTCGCCCTCCAGCAGCTTGCGGTAGGTGGCGATCTCCATGTCCAGGGCCAGCTTCACGCTGGTCAGCTCCTGGTGCTCACGCAGCAGCCGGGCCAGCTCCTCCTTGGCCTGGTGCAGGGCGGCCTCCAGCTCGTCCATCTTGGCCCGCGCGTCCTTCAGGGCGCAGTCCCCCCGCTGCTCAGCATCGGCGATGGCCGTCTCCAGGTTGGAGCACTGAGGGGCAAGCAGGTTCAACCTTTTGAGTCAGACCCTCGTTCTGAGATCCGGCTCACACAGCCTCCCCTCTCTCGGTCCCAACTGCTTGGAGACTCTCCTGGCTCATCCAATGTTGGACGGCACCAGGGCTGACTCTGTGCCCGGCCCGTTCTCCGGGTGTTCTTTGTTCAAGGCCAGGCCTGGTAGCTGAAGGTGGAGAGTCCTCAGCTGGAAAGGGCAGAGCCAGGACAGGAGGGGGAACCTGGCGTGTGGCCCGGACGCTCTCCCTTCTGGTCTGAAAAGCTGGCTATAAGATTTGCATGACCACCCTGATATAAAAATAAAATGCCCTGCGGCACTGCACCGGGCCAGCCCACAGCGCAAATTTGTCTTGCGAGATCCTGTAAGTGATGGGGAAAATTTAAGGTTCTACTAGCACAGCTGTTCTCAATTTGTGGGTCACAACTCCTTTGGGGGTTGAAAGATCCTCTCACGGGGGTCGCCTGATTCATCAGTGTAGAAAAATTACAGCCCTAAAGCAGCCAAGAAAATAATTTTATGGTGGGGAGCGGGGTGTTTCACCACAACGGGAGGAACTGTAGGAAAGGGTCACGGTATTAGGAAGGCTGAGAATCACTGTGCTAACAGAATATCCATTCAATTGAGTTGTCTCGCCTTCGGCATTCCCCAGAGGGCCATGCCACAAACCAAGGGGCTTTAAGGATCATTTGTTTAGCCAGTAGCTCTTACAAGCACCTGCGATCACGTGGAACACATAGCTCGCTAGAGAAAACTACAAGATGGGGTTCCCACCTTTGCATTTAAGGGAGAGCTCCAGAGCTCCATTTAAGGGGGCGCTCCAGAAGCTGGGGGACCTTGGGCATGTGTTCTGGTCCTTCCGTCACAGTTTTGATGGGACCAGTGGCACAACCAATTTGTTCTCGGCAATTCCGCACAGCGATGCTGACCAAGAAAGGCCTGGTGATCTGCTTCCCTCAAGAAACACCAGCTGGGGTTCTCGGTTCTACTGCAGCACCAGGTAATCGTGAGTCTGAGTGGACTGGTTTCAGGTAAGCACTCCGATTCTCTCTAGGGCTCTGGTAGAGGGGCAGTGCCGAGGAGGCCAAGGAGATGGGACCCCTTGACTCTCCTGGGAAGCAGAGCCTTACTTAAATCCGCACACCGGTCTCCACAAAGTTTGGGAAGCTCACAGGTTTGCCTGCGTCCACCATGTCAAGAAACCACCTGCATCAGAAAGCAAGAGGCACGGTCCACAGTCGACAGGCACCAGAGAGGATGACCTCAGTATCGAGTGATCCACAGCCATCACCACCGGGAGGCTGACATGGGTGCCATGCCCTGAGGTGATGGTGGATCCCTGTGTCCACTCTCCTGAAATCCAGTGCTGACCATAGCCATCACGTAGGGCCTTCAAATGCCCCCCTTTGACTGCTGTGGAGCCACAGATGTCAGGCTTTGAAGTTACTCACCATTCTCAGCCAGTGGATTCTCTGCTATCTGACACACACACACACACACACACCCCACCTATGGACATGCTGCCTCACGAAGGTTGCTCTCCCCGGATCCAGGCTTTACCTGCTCCTGCCTTTGGAGTCTCCTGCAGAAAACTTCCCTCTAGACCTCATTTATTGTGTCTCTGAAGTCTCCCCGAATCTGCAGAGCGGCCACACAGCACGCTGGGCACCTTTGCATCTCGTGCATCAGTGTGCATGCTCACAGGCTAGTGCTCTGCAGGGCAGAGGTTCTCTCAGGTGTGGCGGGATCATACCCTTCTTCCATATTCCATAGTGTACGCCCCCGAACCCACTCCACCCTCATCGGGGGACTCACTTCCGACACCCACCTGCTTCTTCACATTCCCAATCTCTGAGCGGATCCTCTGGATCAGCCGGTTGATCTCCAAGATCTCTGCCTTGGTGAGTTTCAGGTCATCCCCGTGCTGGCCTGCTGAGACCTGGAGTTCTTGGATCTGAGGTGGGGTGACAAGACAAGGGCAGGTGAGGGCCCACCTGCTTCAGGGGCTTAATATGGAATGAATGGAAGAGGGTGACCATTCGCCAGTCTCCGTATCCAAGCCAAGTAGGCACAGTGAGGAAGAGAAGAGGAGAAAGAGGGGAAGAAGAAAGAGAAGGGACTCTCCCCAAGCTCCGTTCATTCTGGGCAGGAAGGCCCTGCTCCAGCTCGGTCGGAACTCTGGGGTCTTCCAACACGAGAATTTCTGTGGGGTTTGCATGGCCAGCCTCGTTCTGCCACAATTGGGAGCAAGAAGGAAAACAGAGCTGCGCAGCTTCCTGATGGGCACTGCTTTCCAGAGCCTTGTGGGTCTGTGAGTGGTGTGGACTCTGCTGTCCACCAACAGCCATGACATTGAGAAGTCAAAGCCCCGTGCATGTCTCCAGGGACTGAGCACTTGGGGCATGGGGAGGCAACAAGACTCAGCACTGAGACAAAGAAGGTCTCTGCTGCACATGTGTGCCCCCCCACACCCACACCCACATCACCACCACCACACACACACACACACACACACGCACACACACACACACACACACACACACGAGTGCGTGGGCAGCAGCTGTGGTCACCGAGCTCCGCACCCAGCAGGAGCCCTCACCTTGCTCTGGTACAGGGCCTCGGCCTCCGCCTTGCTCTTCAGGGCGATGTCCTCATACTGGGTGCGGACCTCGGCGATGATGCTGTCCAGGTCCAGGTCCCGGTTGTTGTCCATGGACAGGATGACGGATGTGTCGCTGATGTGGGACTGCATTTGGGTGATCTCCTTGGGAGCGGCGGGAAGAGGGGCTCCGTGAAGAACCAGCTCTCTGGACACACACATACCCACCCCACACACCACCCCGGGAGGGGGGGGGCGAGGCAAACCTCTCACACTCACTTTGGGCCTTTTGTCCACATTTGAGCATTGCCTTCTACAGGTTGCTCCATCAGCAGCCCGCCATGCTCATGAGAAGGGAGACCTTGGACTTTCAGCTGCAAATGATGGGACTCCTCGTTCTGTCCCACGCCACCCCTGTCTCACATTCTCTTTCTCAAAAACCCAGAAGGACTCTGCTTCCTCTGCAGACTCAAGCCTGACCCCCACCCCACCCCCACACCGGGGCACTCTGAACCCTCTACAAATCCTGACCTTCCCCATCCCTGGCCTGGGCCTCATCTCAGGCCTCTTAGATGTTGGCATCTCTCAGACATCAGAGCCGTCCTATGTGCGGCTCCCTTACCCTGGAATACCAGCCTCCCTTCTCCCCCACCCTCCTGCCCTGAAACCTTCATCTTCCAGACCTTTCTTGCTCCAGGCACCTTGCCTGCCAGCTCCGCAGAAGATAGCAGGAAGCCCCTGGCTCTGCTGGGACTCAGCAATCTATTCTTTCCCTTACCTCGCCTTGAGTGAGCCCCTTTCTCCCCCGAGTGCAGCAATCACTTCTTCTTCACAGAGGTCTCCCGGATGCTCGGGAATGCTCAGTCCATGTTGATGCATTCCAGCTACATTGACCAGCCCCCCTCCAAACCCTGAGTCTACCGAGCCATGCAGGCTGCAGGCAAGGGCTAGAGTCACTTGTGAGAGGTGCAGAGCCCCACCCCCACCCCGAAGGGAAGTCAGTGACGTCCTTACCCCTTCATAGAGGCACTTGAAGAATTTGATCTCATTTGTCAAGGAGTCCACTTTGGCCTGGAGCTCAACTTTGTTCGTGTAGGCTGCATCCACATCCTGGGGGAACAAGGGGCACGGTAGTTGGGTGACCCAGAAATGGGCCAATTATCCTCCTGTCCCCTCTTCCCTGCCATCAGAGCCATATGTAAACAGGTCTCTCCATTTCCCCATCCCGTATGCCACAGGGGAGTGTCTGACTTCTGAGAGAAGCATCCAGCAAACCAAATGGCAAGTCTGGTGCACAGAACCTCGCCAGCAGCATGGGAAAGTAGCTGGGAGCAGGTGCATGCCAGGCAAGGACTCGGAAAGAGGATGTGAGGTATGTGAAACCCAGCTACTTGTCCCCAAAGGACTGAGTTAGGCCAGCATGCCCCTTCTTGTCCTACAGGTGTCACCATGCTGTCTGCTTGAGAACACCCTCCCGCCTCCGGCCTTTGGGGACTCCCCCTTTTTCCCGTGTACCTTCTTGAGCACCACGAACTCATTTTCGGCGGCTGTCCGTCTGTTGATCTCCACCTCGTACCTTGTAGGGGGCAAGAGAGAGGAGCGTGTGCTACCAGTGGGACCGTTTCGGTCTGTGCATGTTCCCTGGCCAGCTCTGGCTCCTTCTGAGTCATGAGCCGAGAGTGGTGGTCTTCAAACTGAAGCTCATGTAGCCCAGGACACACACAGTCTTCCTCCCTACAGGTAGGGGACTTCGTTTCCAGTTTATCAGCAGCATTGCCTAAAACATACCTACCTGAGAGGAGAGTGTCTACCTGGGGCTCAGATGTGAAGCAGACTCTACAGTCCCATCTCCTTCCACAGTGACTCCCTCCCCGGCAGCAACCCTCCATCACCTGGTCTTCCTGAGATGGGCCAAATTATCCTGCTGTCTCCTATCCCCTGCCATGAAAGCCAAAGCCCCTGGACACCAACCAAGACACTAACCAAGAATTCCTTTCTTGATCTGTCCAGCTCTCATCACCCCCACCCCCCACACACACCTCCAGGCTGCAATCCATATCCATCACTCTCACTCACAGCACAAATGCTTCTCAACTTAAAGGCCATCAACCATGGCAACTCTTGTTTTCTGTTATGGATTCAGTCAAAATCAAGAACACTCAGATGGTCTCCCCTGTGTCTGACACACATCCGGGAGACGCAAGGCCTGAGAAAGAGGGTCTTCAGGTGGAGCTGGGCTGTTCTGCGTCCAGTGCAGATGGGGGAGGTCAGATTATTATTTCTCTTAGAGCGCTTCTCCCATCCCCTGCACCACTGCCAATGAATGCATTACAGAGAGCAAACTGAACACCCCCTCCCTGCCAAGCCAGGCCATTCAGATGCACAGCAGGCCTCCTGGGGCAGAGAACTGCTCCTCAGGGATTCTAAGGTTGTGCGTCTTCACAGGGGCGCAGAGCTCCAGCCTTCTCTCAGGGACTGGGGCGCATCCAGTGGGTGCAAACCGCAAACCTTGTAGGGAACCAACAACAACAGTCCCCTTGGTCCCCTTGGCCACTGGGGCTGCTTGAAGCACAGAGGAGAAGCCTAAGCACTTCCTTTCTGCCATCCCCTCATCCCTAGAGGGCTTAGTGGTTACGCGATGGTCAGCAGTTTGAAACCACTAGATGCTCCTCAGGAAAAAGAGGAGGCTCGCTTGAATCTTTTATAAACCAAAAGCAACCCGAGGCATTTGCGGCGATGGGACCAATGGCTACATTGATCCAGATTCAAGGTGCAATTTTCACGCTCCCTAGACGATTCAAATCGATGTGCTTCCTGTATTAGGGATAGAGAAGACTTGCCATCTCAGAAATCCACAGGGGCCGCTCCCCCCGTCCTGTGAGGCTGCTAAGAGAGGCACATCACCTCATTGGCTGCAGAAAGAAGCGGGGCTGACTGACGAATGCAGAACTGTCCTGGGGTGGGTGAGGTAAACGTGACTGAGTCATCTTTCGAATTTCCCAGGGACATTTAGATTTTTTTTTTTTATGGTTATACAGGCTGACGCCTCCTGAAAAATCATCTTGACAATCTATCGATGCTACTCCAAGGGTAGTTGAAATACTTGTGAAAGTTCAAGTTACATCCTAGCAGAGTGGTTTCTAGGACCGTCCATCTCGAGCTCCTGAAGCCTCAGCGAATGTTCAATCATCGTCCATCTACTGGTAGCAAAGGCAGAAGGTACAGTTCACGCCAACCAGTGCTTAGCCCCTTGTGGCTTTGTCTCCCAAGGTGCCTGGGAAAGCTTTGCTCCTGCTGGCGTTCAAAAATCAGTGGCGTGAATCTAGTTTGTTACAAAGAATCTTTCGGACGCTCCAAAGATTTACAGCCTTGAAAATCCTGCAAGTAATTTGATGGGGCTGACTTCTCCTCTTTTGATCGACTTTATTAAAAGCCTCGTACAAAACCCTTTACCAGAGAGTTCATTTCAAGTCATGGGGATCCTCTAAAACAGATTAGAACCCCACAGGGTCGCTAAAGCCACTCAGAAAGGGAGAGCCTCATCTTTTTTCCACAGAGCCCTGCTGGCAGGAGGTGTGTTTAACAGTGACCAGTGCTGTGGGGATAAAAGGAAATGCAATTAACCTGGACACGCGTTCACAGAACAGTGCCTCGGTGAAACTCCGTCCATTGAAATCTACATATGAGGTAAATTACCCATCACTCACACAACAATGAAGCCTAAGAATAAAGGACGAGAGGGGAAGCCAGACAGGACCTAACTCTAAGGATGGTGGCTCTCCGTCTTTCCGTCCGTCCACAGCTGCACTGTGAAAGGACCCATTTTCACCATGGATGAAGAAATGCATTCACATGATTGTGTTCTCCTTTGACTTTAAACAAACTGTCCGGCTTTGATGACTTTGTTTTTGCATTGAAAAACTCAGAGTCACAAGAGGACTTTTTCTAAAAATTTCAGTTGGCACACATCTTTCTTTGGTGGCAGCTCAGGTGATGCTTGACAGACCTTAGGCATTTTAAAAAATACATTGCACTAGGGTGAAATTATGTGGGGGAAAGTGACCTGAAAAGGGGACTTCAAATAGACCTGGAGAGGAGACAGGGAGAATCGATCACTTGTAAAGCAGAGCTAGTTCATTAATTTTTTAGATGAACAAGGATGACTCTTAAACGAAGCTCAGAAACATACATTTCAGAACAGATACAGCTATTAGGATTTTTAAAGGCAATATCCAAAATCTGATTGAAATGGTATCCTTTGTATTTAAATTCAGAATGCACATAGTTAGAAACCCCAAATCTCACTACCACTGGGGCAATTCTGACTCATAGTGACCCTATAACACAGGGTAGCCCCTGTGGGTTTCTGAGACTGCAAATCCTCTCGGGAGTGAGGAGCCCTGTCTTTCCCCTGAAGAACCACAGGTGCCCTTGAGGTGAGAAGCCCAGCACACAGCCCACTACCCCACCAGGGCTCCCGGGGAGTGGCCTTTCTGAAACAACTGACCTTTCCTTTCAGAAAGGTCCAGTCACAGGATAGCCCCGGGCTAGCTCTAAGCTGCATCTCCAGGCTGTGCCTGGCGGCCTCTCCCACTCTGCTGATGCTACACACAACTCCCTGGGACCTCCATTCCCTCCTTAACTCTGCTCCATCTCAGATCACACTGTGATCCCTTCCATTCTATGATGGCCACGGGGAGATAGCCCCATAACCTAGGTGCTCTCTGAAGGCAGGGACCCTGCCACCTGCCCCTTCAGGCCCTCTGGGCAGGGCTCAGAGCAGGGCTTTGCTTCGGGGACGGGGGAGCGGGGGCCTTTGGAATGTTTGTGCACAGATAGACTGAATGTGGGATTTTAGGAAGGAGCTCAACTGTGACCACCCGCACCCTTCTTGAATTATGGGAGGCATCACTTAGCCCTAGAAAGCCTGGCAGCTGAAAACAAACTTCTGACTATCTGACTTCTAACTAACTTCAAACGTCTAACATGCTGAGCCTCCCTGTGTCCCCCTCCCATCCACATCCTCGGCCCAAATCAGAGGAGAAACCAAACACTGCCCCCTAAGTGAACCCTCATCTGTTCTGGAGACCGTCTGCTGGAAAAGTCCCAGTCTGTGCCCTCACCTCTGCTTGTAGTCCTCCACCAAATCCTGCATGTTCCTCAGCTCCGAGTCCAGCCGCACTCTGTCTCCCGACTGCGACTCCAGCTGCTTTTGCAAGTTGACGATGTAGGTCTCATAAATGGGCTCCAGGTTCTTCCTGCAGTTGTTCAGGTCCAGCTGCTGCAGCAGGTTCCACTTGGTCTCCAGGACCTGGTTCTGCTGCTCCAGGAACCGCACCTGGAAGCCCAAAGCGATCATGGCTCAGAATCCCCATGCCGGCTGTCTCTCCAGAGCAGAGGGAGGACTGACCGGAGGCAGGACAAGACGAGAAAGAACCAAAGCTCATCAGAGGATAGAGCTGGCCGGGCAGGGTTGCCTCTCTCGCTCTCCAGAGCAAGAAGCAAGATCCCCTTGGAAAGAAAGCAGAACTAGGGGGGTGGGGGTGGGGGCTGTGGGTTCCTTTGGTCTCCCTGCTAATGGTTCCTGGTAAAGGCGGATGGTAAGCAGGGGAGAAACGGTGACTGGGGAATCGTCTGGGAGACTTGCTTATGGCAGCGGTTCTCAACCTATGGGTTGAGACCCCTTTGGGGGGTGAGGTGTCAAAAAATGCTTTCACAGGGGCCGCCCAATTCACAACAGTCGCAACACTACAGTGATGATGTAACAACGAAAAGAATTTTATGGTTGGGTGGGGGGGGGGGGTTTACTCACCACAACATGAGGAAATGTATTAGAGGGTTGCGTCATGAGGAAGGTTGTGAACCATCTGTTTAGGGGCCTACGCGGGTCTATGTTGTTGGTTTGAGGTTCAAAAGTGGGTTCCTACATCTCTGGAAGATGTCACATTCGGGGACTCCTTCATTTCAGGCCCTTCCCCTTTCACAGCAGACCTCCCTCTGAGCGTGCCGGAGACCGGCCGACTTCAAAGGAGGGAAGATGCAACACCATTCTATGGGTGATGGTGATGTTTGTCTCCCCTATGCCTTACCCCCGAACCCCCTCATCTCTAGCCTCACCGTCAGGGACTACTCTACTCATTCCATAGCTCCCCTGTGCATTCATCTCCTCACTTGGAAAGCAGAATAAGACCAGACTCGCATGCTGTCCATAGAATGAGAACCAACTGGAACAGTCCAGGCCTGAAGGTTCCATACCCTCCATAGATAACAGCTGTCCATACACTGTCCCCTGGCATTCTGTGTCCAGACCGTCCACCCAGGTGAGCCAAGAGTAGTCACTACAGCATGAACACCACCTTTGTCCTCAAGTCCAGGGACACCTTCCCTGCTACCCCAGTTCCTGAGCACCCCCACATCCACCAGGTACATATCTGACATGTCATCCCTCTGAACTCTCTCCCCTCAGTCCCATCCCCCTCTTCTGGCTGTGGTGATGAACTCCTCCAGAAACCTTTTGACTCCTTTCTCCTTCTCACACCCTCCTCCTCCTCCTCCTCCTCTTCCTCTTCCTCCTCCTCCTCCTCCTCCATTGGTCAGACACGCTGTTCTTCCAACACTCCCTGACCCAGGTCCCTCTCCGGTCCCTTCCCTGACATGTCTCCCATGTCCTTCTCTGATGCCCGGAGCCCTCAGTGAGGATCGTCCAGATTGCCTATCCCCAGAGCCCGTGCTCCCAGCGTGCTGACCGGAGCAATGGGTCCTCTTGCTCCCTGGAAGGGTGCATCAGGCACGTGATGCCCTTCAACTTGCCCCAGCCGGCTGAGGTCAGAGACCCACCCCTCAGTAGGTTCTGCTTCAACCCACAGCTGCCCCACTGGTCAGGGCAGAGCTGCCCCATGGGGTTTGCGAGACTGTAACTCTTTATGGGGACAGATAGCCATACCTTTTCTTGCACGAAGTGGCCAGTGGCTTCTAAGGGCTGATCTTGTAGTTAGTCAGCCATCATTGACCAGATGGATGCCTGGGCTCCCTAGAGCAGTTCAAGAACCCCTCCCAGTGCCCAGGCCTCAGTGGCAGAGCCAGGGACAGGCAGCCATGAGGGACTCACCTTATCGATGAAGGAGGCAAATTTGTTGTTCAGCGCCTTGATCTGCTCCCGCTCCTGGGCCCGCACTTTCTGGATCTCGGGGTCCAGCTCCACGTTGAGGGGGGCCAGGAGGCTCTTGTTAACCGTGACCTGAGGGATGCCCCCGGGCGGACACATGGACTGGCATGCGGGACCCAGCCCCGCGCTGCCAAAGACGGTGCCCACGAAACCGCCCACGCGGCCGCTGCAGCCGCCCGAGCCTTGGCCCAGCCCGTAGCCGGCGCCCCGGCCGCTCATGGACATGCGCCGGTTGCCCACCAGGCTGAAGAGGCTCTTGCTCCCGAAGGCGGCCGTGCCCTTGACGCCGGCCCGGAAGGAGGCCGAGCTGCTGCTGACCCGTCCAGAGATGATGGCGGAGCAGCCGCTGAAGCCCAGGCGCTCTCCGCCGGGGTAGTAGTTAAACTGGCGACTCATGGTGCAGGAAGGGCGCGACTGGGCTGTGCGGCCAGAGCTGGGCACTGCAGAGGAGGGCTGGACACTCACTCAGTCCCCCGGTGGCCCCTTAAATAGCCAGAGCTCAGGGCTGGGCCGGCTGGAGTCAGCCTAATTTGCAGGTCGGACACCTCTTTCAGGTCACTGGGGGCCGGCCCCCCCCCCCCCCCCGCCGTTCTTCATGAAGGAAATTACCACCCCCTCTCAGAGATGTCGATCTCTCCCCAACCCCCAATAAAACGGCCCAGAACCCTGCATTTGCCCGCCTTCCACTCTGCATTATAATAATTTGGGGACTTTATAGCCATGGCTGTCCTCCAATTACTGGGGTTATCAGGGCTCACATCTCTGACTGGCGAGAGGGCTGGTGAGTCTGGCCCTCCCAGGCTGTGGGCAGCAGGGTGGAGAAGGGCCAAGCGTCCAGCCTGATTCAAGCTTCAGAAGGACGTGATCAGCCCCAGGAAAGTGCCAGAGGGTCACCCTTACTTAACCTGCCCCCCTCCTGTTTCCCCAGGCGTCAGCCCAGGACAGCTCAGCCCAGACGGCTGGGAGCAGACTCCTGCCCCGTGGGTGGGACCCCTGGTCTGCTGGATTGAAGGTGGACACAGGGACCTCAGGGGAGGCTTGTGCTTCCGGGGGTTTCCAGAAGCACAAGTGCTGGTGAGAGGCTTTGGGCCACAGCAGAGCAGCCAGGTGTCCAGGAACATGTTTCTGGGATCAGAGTGGGAAGACATTCCCTGGGAAGAAGGGGTGAGGAAGGCAGCCCAGGTAGAGGGATCGAGAAGGCTTTCGCTGTGGTTCAGGAGGAAGTCTTCCTGGAAGGTTTCTGTCTTCTGCTTCTCATCGTAAAGAGGCTCCTTTAAGGGATCTGAGACCCCTGAGCAGAACACTCACCAGTCCAGGGTCACTGACTCAGGATCCGAGTGAGACCAACTCAGGAACAGGCTGAGACAGGCTGGGCCGGGCCCCTCGGACCTGAAAGCAAGAACAACATCTGGACCTTGATTCCTTCTGCAGCCTTCAGTCTCTTCCCCTGGTCCAAGCTCGGGCATCTCCTCTGCCCCCACCGCCTGCCTGCCACAGAGCTGGGGCTTCTGGAGGCCATGCCCCTGGGAGCCCAGGCTGCCAACCAGAAGGGGCATTCTGGAGGAATGTGGCTCACGCAGGTGCATCGGACACGCCATGCTTCATGCCCTGGAGCCTGGGCTCCCTGTGGGGCTTGGGGACGAGTGGATGGCAGGGTCTCCACTGAGCCAATCACCGGACATTGTAACAACCAAGGTGCTTCCTCCATGGGGCAGACGTTGGGGGGGCATGGGGACGTGGTGGAGATGGCGCCGGCTCCTGATGGGCAGACAGAGGAGTCTGGGGTATCGCCAACAGAGAAGAAAATCTGCGACAGGCAGTGTGGTCCTGTCCCTCTGGAGAAGGGAGGGCATGATCCATGTGGCCAGCTGGCCAGCAGGCTTTGCGAAGTCCGTGTATTTTTGTTATTTCATGAGACCTCTCCCTCCTCCCTGTCATTCCAGCCGGCCGTGGTGCAGATGCAGAAGGACGCCTCGTGGATTCTGGCCATTGCAAATCAAAGAGGCTTTCAGTGGACTCGGGGCGGCCGACAAAGGGTGGGCTCCCCAGGGGCTCCATTGGTAGCCCCTTCTCTGGCAGTTTTCTAGAAGCTCAGACACACCCATCCCTCCGGGGCCTGGACACTGCTGCCGGAGGTCGGGCGAGCTGGCCTTTTCTTATCTCCTGTGACGGGCCGGCTGGCTGATTCAGCCCCAGCTCGTCCCCGGGGCCTCCTTTCTTTACAGGTGGTGGAGAGACAGAAGTGACACATCAGGTTTCAGAGGTGTCTGGTGCGTGGGAGAGGTGGGAAGATCAAATGGCAGGGCTGTGGTTGAGGAGGAGGGATTCACCCTGCACCCGTCTCTGAGAGTTGCCTTTGGCGACCCCTCAGGCTCTGCTGACCACCACTGGCCTAAGTGCTCGGGTGAAAGTGGCCCTGAGACTGGGGCAGAAAGTGGGCTGTTTGAAAACAAGACTCCACAATGTGAAATGGACGGGACGGGTCTGGACATCTGCAAAAAAGATACTCCCCGAGCAGGGATTTGCAAATGTGTGGTTGATGGAACTCGGTCTCTTTGGCCCAAACAAGTATGTCTGGAATACCAAACACCCAGAACCAGACCCACAGCCACAGAGTCGACTCATGGTGATCCGAGACAGAATTTCAGAAGGTACCGATCTTTACAAAAGCAGAGAGCCTTTTCTTTCTCCTTCAGAGCAACTGGTAGCTTTGAACTGCGGACCTCGTGTTCAATAGCAGCCCCCCACTTACCAGACAGTGCTATCAGGACTCCCTTTCAGGAACAATAAGCCCCAAACCAAACTCACTGCCATCAGTTCAATGCTGAGTCGTAGTGACCCACCGCCCTGTGGGCTTCTGAGACTGTCACTACATACGGGGGGTAGTGCAGCCAGTCTTTCTCCCACTCTAGAAAAATAACTCTTGGAAAATTAACAGGGATCATGTGCAGGGAGGGGAGAAAGGGTGTCAGAAGAGGGGTCTCGTGTTGGATACAAGGTCAGCAAGTATCTTATGGTAGGGTTCCCCAGGTCCGTTAATAGGCATAATGTTTTTTGTTGCCCCAAGGGTTGACCTTAAAAAAACACACAAGCTGGACAGGGTACGATATGAACAAGCAGTAACAATTTGAAAATTATTAAAGGTTCATGGGGGGCAGGAAAATATGGGGAGCTGGTACTGGGGGCCTGGGTGGAGTGTGGATGTTTTGGGAGTGATGATGGCAACAACTGTGCAAATGAGGCCTGCATACAATTGATGTATGCATGGATCATCAGGGGAGGTGTGTGAGTACCCAATAAAAGGATTCATTACAAAAAAGGGGGGAGGGAGAGCTTACACCAAGGGCTCAAGTGTAAAATGTTTGGACACGAATGTGGCAACATGTGTGCAAATGTGATTGATACAGATGATGTATGGAATATTATAATAGCTGTAAGAGCCCCCAATAAAATTATTAACCACTCCCCCCCCCAAAAAAAACCCCACAAACCTTCTCTTTGGCCATATGTCTGATGGAAGTTAAGGTTTCCAGAAATACACTGTGCCAAGTTGTCTTCACTTCACCTCACCATTTGAGTTTCCTAAATGCAATCAGACCCATAGTATCTCCCAAAAGTATAAGGAGGAGTGCCTGGAAAAAGTATCTCAGGAAACATGGTCTTATCCATGGCTCCAGGGTTGCAGTGTCACAATCAGGCAAGTCAGTATTTGTATAGACTCTAGAACGCATATGCCAGTCTAATTCCGGTACTACTCATGGGATAAGGTATTTGCAGCCTGGTGGCCAGAGGATTGCAGCACAATAGTGGTCACCAAATATCCTCATTTCCCAGTTTCCCTGGTGTTTCAGGCCATGTGACAGTGTGGACTACGGAATAGCAGTGAAAGGCGTCAAGGAGCCCCGATGGTGTGGTGGATCTGTGTTGGGCTGCTAATCACTAGATCAGCAGTTTGAAACCACCGACTGCCCCACAGGGAAAAGATGAGGCTGTCTGCTACTCCTGAAAAGATTCCCAGCCTTGGAAACCCACAGGGGCAGTTCTACCCTGTTCTTTAGAGTCACGATGCATGAGGATTGACTCGATGGCCGTGCGTTTGATTTGAGGAACTGTATCACTTTGGGGATGAGGAATGTACCATGGAGCGTGCCCCTCCATCACTCTCTTCCCTGCCCTGTTGACTTAGGTGGACATGAGTCATAGGAGGGGAAGCTGCTAGACAAAAGCTGCCCAGATCCCTGACATAACACACTCGCTGACGGAGCGTGGAGACCAGCATCCCGAGCCCAGCCCAGATGAGACTTGAGTGCCCAGCGAGTCTTTGTCATGCGAAAGCCACCGAGATCCCAGGGCTTAGGCAGCCAGTGCAAACCATCTGAATCCAAGCGTGCAAGTTGGAAAGTAGAACTATCCTTTAATAGCCCATGTTCTTTATCCCAAGGGCACGCACGTCAATCTTCCGATCTCTTTGAGACTGTCTCGATGTCGCTTCTCGCTGAAGCTTCTTGAAAGAATAGTCTGTACCTCCCAGTAGAGATAGCAACCATGTGTTGATTAGTCTGTCATAGTGTGTGTCATATTGTGTGCTGGGCACAGAACGATTCATTCTCCTACCTTATTCCGTTCAATGTCAGTCTCGTGGCAACTCTGGGAGCATCTACTATCAAGACCCTGTTTTACAAACGAGGACAGGTGGGCTCTGAGAGCATAAGCACTTTGCCTAACCACAGAGGCAGAGCAGAATCCAAACCCAGGTGGATCTGTCTTTCCCCACAGACCCTACGGCCTTTCCTGCTATGCTTTCTCACCCCCACCCCCTATTCCGCAGCACCTTTTAGCTGACTTTTATAGGATCCCTTCCACCCCCCCCCAAATCCCTCCCCTGAAACAACGCTCACCAAAGTGAACTATTCCTCCCTGCTTGCCAAGTTCAAGGAAGACCATTGTGTTTCTTATTTGACTTTGCCTTACTGACCCTGTTGACCAATTCTCTCATCTTGAGACTCTTCCATCTCATGCCCCCTGGTCTTTTTCACCTGAATCATCTCCTGGGTCTTCTTCTACTTCCTTAGAAGGGTTTCCACACTTCTCCTGCCTCTTTTCTCCTGTCAGAACTTTTGCCTATGCTACCCCATCCACGTGGTTACTTTAAGACCACGGTGCAGACCGCTGTATCTACGCCTTCCCCCAAGAGTCAGCGCCTTCAGACAAGTAGGATCTGAACTCTGGGAGCCTCCCTTCAACTGGGTGGTACGACCACTTATCCCCAGAGAAAATGGAGACCTGGGAGTCATCCTGGGTTCCTCTCTTACCCACTCTACCACTCCAACACCCAACCAGCCATTGCTTCTTAACAAGTTTCCCACGGAGAGGTCTCATGTCCTCTGTCCTTCGGCTCTATGCCTCTGCTAACGCCCCCAATCAGGCCTTGGCCATACCACTCCCAACCCACTGCCATAGCTCCTAACTGCTCGTCCAGCATACAACCCAGCTCGCTCCAACCCATTTTTAAATATATAGCCGTGAGAGACATCTACACGAAACTCACATCTGACCACCTTGACCTCCTGTTTTGAACGACCGCCCCACCCACAGGATACACACTCAGCTCATGGAAGAGCCACACTCATGAAAGGGATCCTGCCACCTGGCCACCAACTACACGTCCCGCTGCTTCTCTCTCTCTCCCCCTCTCAACTTCTTTCAGCCTTACACTTCATGTTTCAGCAAGGGCAATGCATTTTCACCGCTTTCATTCCTTAGCCTGCAGGGCCTCCTCCCTGTTCTCATCCCCGTAGGAAAACTCTTCTCCCTTTCCTTGAACTCTGCAAGGGTGCCTCCTTTGCCAGCTGTTCCTGACCTGAAAGGTGGCCCAAGCATGGCCGGACATATCAGAAGAGTGTTGGTTTTTTTTCTCCTACCGATCACCTTGACTGTGCATCTGGGCTGCCCTCTCATGGACCATTGGTCTGAGAAAGGCGTGGTTTAGCAGGTGCATTGCTGGTGTTAGGAGAGAGAGAGGAAACCCCCGCATTCCGAGTCTGAGACAAGAGGATGGGAAGATATTGTCATCTGTGCAAATGTTCTGTTCCACGCAGATGGACAGATACCCCGGGACTCTGCAGAAGCCCTGGTGCTGTAGTGGTGGCTCATTGGGCTGCTAGCTGTGAGGTCCTCTGTTCACAACCACCAGCCACTCCACAGGAGAAAGAGGAGGCTTTCCTGTAAAGCGACAGTCTTGGAAACCCACCGGGGCAGCTTGTCCTCTTTCCTCCAGGGTCATTAGGAGTCAGAACCGACTGGGTGGCAGTGAGTTTGTTGGTTGCTGTTTAGGCCTCTGTTGCAATGCCCAGACTGGTCACTCCTCATTGAGAAGACATGTGTCCTGAGATTAGGATTCTCTTAGGGGAGAGAGGCTGCCTGACCTGCGTGAATTTTACACATTTATTGGTGAGACACGGGGAACAGGGAAGTCAGAACTGCACAAAGACAAGCACTCACAGGTTTTAGAGCAAAAGCCCTTCATTTATAGAATCCGTCTCAAAGGGCACTCTGGTGGTCTAGCTTGTAGTGACAGTGTAAGATACACCCCAGAAGCGGGCATTTCACTTGAGCTGGTGTTTTTCTACCCTGAAGTCCAGGCTGGAGGCAGCGCCCACAGGACTACAGGTGAATCTCACGTCCACATGAAGCACCCAGGGGCAGCCGGTAGAGTGGGCTGGGGTTACTCCCGAGAAAGGCAGTTGTCCTCCTCAAGGAGTCATTCAAATCCCGGAAGGCCTCAAGTCTTTATCTTGGGCAATCCTCCCAGAAGGGGGAGGGAAGATGGAGTTCAGGGACCTTTTGTGGGGTGCAGGAGGAGGAGGACTCCTGGCCTGGAATGCTGTATCTCCATGAGGAAAGACTGAGACACAGAGGGGGAAAGGAAGGGAAGCAAGAAGTTATACACAGGAGAGGCATTTCCTGGAGAAGGGGGACCCTGAGGACCCAGGCGAACACCTGGAAATGGTGCCCCCTTTTCGCTTTATCTCAGGGTTTTCTTGGTGGGCGAGCTCAGCGCCGACGTCTTCCCCAGAGCTTCCTTGAATTCGCTGGCGCTTCCCAGCCTCATCCTGGTTTCTCCGCGGGGGTGACAGTTGCCACTTCCAGTGACGCAGCCCCCAGACAGCATGCTGTAGCCCCCGCCAACAGAACTGGGTCGGTAGCCATAGGTGCCTGTGCCGCTGAACCCAAAGTTGGCCCCCGCGCCCGTCGTCCCCGCCGTGGAGTTGCTGATGACTGCTGGGGGGGCAGGGCAGAGGGGGAGAGGGACAATGATCAGTGGGTGCCTCTAAGGGAAGGCTTGCCCTCAGCCTTCTAGATCCAGTCAGCCTCAACGTCAAGCTCTCAAACAGATGTGTCACCGTCAACCACGAACTTGGGGTTTCACAAGACAGGCTCGATCCCTTAGCACAGGGCAGAAATAGCCTAGATCCCCCAGGCCACCCAGAAGGGGTGTCTTCTCATGCATTAGACCATCAGGAGAGGCATGGGTGATGGATAAGTGTCCTGAACCTCAAGCATCAGACAAGCCACTACACTCCGGCATTTAGTGGGGCATACATTCATAACGTCTTCCAAAGAATGTCCTTCTTGCTGGACAGCTCCTCTCCCAGAGGAAGAGCAGGCTAGACCCCAGGGAGGCCCTCAAAACTAATGACAAGGATCCGTCTTCCCCAACAGTATCTGCAGAGGGACCTCCGCCCTCACTCGCGCTCACAGTTTCCCCTTCACGCAGGGCAGCCCAGGCTGAGGGCACTGGAGGAGGGCGAGGGCAGAGAGGGCACGAGGCCGATGTCTGGGGAAGGCGCTGGCGTGAGATGGGGAGCTGACTCCGACAGGTAAGAAGCAACTGTGAATCGGGAGGCAGCAGAGTGGTCCCAGCCTATTCCGTGGGGACCCCGGTGGTAGACACCCACTCACTTCGGGTTCAGTGATAGCCTAGATATATTCCTTCGGAGGGATTTAGTGAATACTCACAAATGCTCACAGAGTTGGTGTACTCTCCAGACATCCTGCAGAGGGAGAACGACAAAAGGGAATCTCTGTCACCTGGAGTCCCAGGATAGGCTCAGCACAACAAGGACATCATGAAAAAGACTAGGGCAGCCTCCACGAGATCCTCCAGCTGCCCCGAGGGCATTCGCTTCACCCAAGGAACCTGGGTAATGCAGTGGTTAAGCACTGACTGCTACCCGAGAGGTTAGTGGTTTGAACCCACCAGCCGCCCAATGAGAGAAAGGTGGCCACCTGCTACCATCCATTACAGCCCTGAGCACCTCATGGGTAGTTCTTCTCTGTCCTATAGGCACCTATAGGAGTCGAAATCAATGAGAGGGCAATGCGTTTGGGATTGTTGTTATTGTTGCATGTGTTTTATATTTGGTTTAAGTTGATTGGTTGGTTGGTTGATTGGGTTTTTCCTTTTCTGTTTTAAAATCTCTAATCCATCAGACTGCTAACTGGTATGGTTGGAGGGTCAAGTCCAAAAAGGGTGAGCCTGTTGGCTTCTATAAAGATGGACATTTTCAGAATTCATATGAACCTTTACAATCTAGTTCAACTCTGTCCTAAAAAAAAATCACAGTCCCTCTGAATCAGTGCAATGGCGGGAGATGGAGATGAGGTTTTCTGTGGGAATCACCTCCCACCTTTCTCACTTCAGAGAAAGGTGAACTCACAACCATGGAGCTTCCAACACCACCACCACTTCTCCCAAGACCCCTCCTGTTGGCTTTCTCTTGAGCCCGCTTCTCTGTTCTGGTGAGACTTCTGCCTGGATAAGTCCATGTGGGAACATGTGTAGAGATATTAGGATAGCGATTGCCCTTAATGAACTAAACACATCACTTTAGGACCACTAACTTTTTAACTTGACAGGTCCATTAACTTTTCCCCTGTAGGCCATCGTTCTAAACCGACCCTAAGGAAGTCCAAGAATTTTCTATGCTATCAATGCTTCATGTACCACCTTCCCATGGCGGCTAACGATCTATATCCGCCATACTGCTATACAAATCTATTTAGTATTCTTAATGGACTTTATTTTAAAAGGAAAGCTTATATCACTAGGGTTGAAGGAAAAGCAGAACTGCCCTTCCCCTCGGAAAAAAAAAAAAAGGATAGCTGTCAAAGTGAAAATGATGAGAACAAATTTAAAATCTTTATCTAGAGAGGGCGGTCTGCCCAGAGACTCGGAATCTGTGGTAGATGAGGTCTCTGTTGACTCAAAGGAGAGATCTGCAAGTGTCATGGAGCTGGGCCCTAACACATGGGAAGAGTTGAGAGACAAATGAAGAGGCAATGACTGCCTCCTTTTGTGATCGATTGTTCAAGGCTCTGAGTGTAGGGGATGGATAGAAAGAACATTTTTCACCCCTCCACAACTCACCCCCATATTCTGGAAAATTCAGCACCACAAGACTATAGAGTCCTGATTCTCTCCCCCACCACCCACCGGCACTCCTCGCCCTCCAGCAGCTTGCGGTAGGTGGCGATCTCGATGTCCAGGGCCAGCTTGACGCTGGTCAGCTCCTGGTACTCCCTCAGCATCCGGGCCAGCTCCTCCTTGGCCTGCTGCAGGGCGGCCTCCAGCTCATCCAGCTTGGCCCGTGCGTCCTTCAGGGCGCAGTCCCCCCGCTGCTCGGCATCGGCGATGGCCGTCTCCAGGTTGGAGCACTGAGGGCCACAAGATAGCATTACTCATGAGTCCTGCGGTACCTCAAGCTTCCCTCCGCCTCCCTGCCCAATAGGCTGACTGTGGATGGGCCCTTCTCTGCCCTGCCCCACTTCCTAGAGGAGAGGCCCAGCCACATCGACGACCGTGGGTGTTAACAACTTGGGACCCTGGGCTTCTTATTCTCAGTCCCCTGGATTCCAGATGGTCCAGTCTTTGGATGGGAGTTATGTATGGGGTGGGGCCTTCATTTGAAGGTGGCTGATGGAAGACCAAGATCAGGAGAAGGGGCAGTAGGAACGTGCTAGACAGGAGAGGAGCCCTGGAGCCCTCTGGAGAGGAGCTGGGAGCCCTCAACCTGCAGTCACCTGCTTCTTCACGCTCTCGATCTCTGAACGCAGCCTTTGGATGAGACGCGTCAGCTCTGCAATCTCATTCTTGGTGTGCTTGAGGTCGTCCCCATGCCTCCCGGCGGCCAGCTGGAGCTCCTGGAACTAGAGGAAGGGCACACTGTTCACCTCAGAGGGACCTGGCTGAGACACATCTGTAGAGAGGCGGTGCCCTTGCAGAGGGGGCCAGGGAGAAGAGGACAGGGGTCCTCTCCTTCACCAGACATCAGGAACTTACCTGCTCTCTCTCTCTCTGCGTTCATTGAATTTGTCTGCCTTGAGCACCGCTGACAGTTGGTTGATGGTTTCCACTCAGAACTTTCCACATTGCAACCCCAACGCATATGACATTCCTCTGCTTATACCTCTTCGGAGCTTGCCCTTGTTTTCAAATTCAAATTCAAACTCCAGGAGCACACCAGCAAGACCCCGGAGGCCGTGTCCGCCAGCCTTTCCATCACACCTGCACGTCTCCTACCTGGAGCTCTAGCTTTGCCACAGAGTCCCACTGTTCTCAAAATGCCCCCTGTGTTTTAATGGCGTTCGTTCTCTGTATGAGCTTCTCCACACACCTGGAAGACTCTTTCTCACCTCTGGTCTTTTCTCTTCATTCATTCGCTGTCACGAAGTCAGTTCGAACTCCCAGCAACCCAATGGGAGAGATAGAACAGCCCCTGAAGGTTTCTGAGACTCTAACTAAAGGTTAAGCCCGTTCTGATGCCAACGGCGCAGAGCTACTGCCTCCAGGGACTCTTCCCCGTGGGCCTTCTAAGCTCTGCTTCCATACCTCTCTCATGAGACTGGACAACCGAACTACCTCTTACTTCTGAATGCCCAGTGTTAACACAGGGTCCGGATGGTGCTCAGCAAAAAGTCTGACGTCAGAATGAATGCACGATGCAGAACCGACGAGCTGGTCAGCTGGGCTTTCTGTGACTTCCCTGACTCCCCAGTTAGCTGAACCCCAAGTTAAAAGCAGTCTGCCTGGGAAGGAAAGAGGGCTTAGTATGGAGAGGCTGTGAGTGTGTGTGTGTGTTTGTGTGTGTAAAGTACATAAGTGTGGATGGTGTGGATGTGACTAGACAAATGTGTAGGACTAACCACACATTTAGGGTCATCTACGAGTTGTGCATTGTTTCTGCTTTTGATGTCACCTGCTGGAGGCTTCAATTCTATCCTAGAATTTGGCTTCAGGGAAATGCAAAAGGCAAGTGGAAGTCAGGACCGTGGTGACTGTGCGCTGCCTCGTCCCTGTCCCCAGTGCTCAGCCTCACTGCAAGGGCCTCATGCCCCATGCCCCAGCGTGACCTACATTCAGGACTCCTCAGGAAGATTGGAGAGGCTTCTCTCTCCTGCTCCTCTGGAATTCTCTTTGGTACCAGAATCCCTGGCAGGACTGTGGACAGCATGATCCTTCCCACACGCTGTCTGGGATGGGATTTCTAACTCCTCTCATATTTTACACCGCCTCTTGCCCTTTGCATATCAACGTACCCAATGCCCTGGACTTATGGGTCCCTTAAGCAAAATAATTTTCTGATGTCCTGCCTACACACCATGGAATGTGTGGCCAGAGCGATCTCACCATTACCAGCTAACTGTTGTGGACACACTAAGGACACACCAAACTCCTTCATCTGGTGGCACAGTGGTTATGAGCGGGGCTGCTAAACAGAAGATCAGCCGTTTGAAACCCCCAGCCACTCCAAGGTGGAAAAACGGGGCTTTCTGCTCCCATAAACAGTGACGGTCGTGGACACCCACAGGGGCCAGTCCCACCCTGTCCAGTGGGCTCACTGTGAATTGGCGTCACCCCGATGACAGTAAGTTTGGTTTGCTCGCTTGTTAGTTTGAATCTCCCTGAGCCTTGAAGATGGAAACAGCAATGACGCGCCCTCGCCACATGGCTACGCATGAAATTCTATTCAGTAAGAAGGCATCCCCACACTGAGAAGTGGAGGAGTAGGAAAATACCAACCAACGAAGGGTTCAGAAATCGTGTCCGTGTAACCCTGCCCGACTCTTCTAAAAGCACCACACCTTTGAGTTCAGCACTGGCCACCGCCAACCCTAGAGCGGTCAGCCCACACGCTCCCCCGCTCCTGTTGTGGACCAGACACATGGCGCCCTCGCAGGACCAGGGACCTGAGTCGCAGCCCTTATCAAGACATCCTGATCTCCTCAGTTTCTCATCTGTGGACTCTGAATCCCTCTGTCTCCGGGGTAGACAGCAAGCAGGAGATAAGGTCTCTCAGAGCCTGACTTTCCCTTGAGAAAGAACCTGCTGAACAGCAAAGGACCCTGGGAAGGTGCCATCTTCATCTGAGAAACTAAGTTATCTGAGGCATCGCTCCCCACCCACAACCCATTAGGGGAATTAAGGTCTAAATGACTCAAACTCCCCCTTCATCCCCCGAGTGGGACTCGAATGGAAAGGTGGGAGTTGCCTGATCCCAGATCACACTGGGAGAGACCCCATAATTTACTGTAATTAATGAAGGAGAAGTTGAGATGCGAATGCCTTGTGTCCTTTCCTTCCCTCCCAGCCTCAGTGGAAAAGCCTTTGTCTTCAAGAAGCTGTTCCTGAGCTACCCCGCCTGATGCTGACTTCCTGATCTCTGTCCTCCCGTCTCCACAGGCTCGGTTGGCACCACTCCCGGTGCTTGATGGTACATAATCCTCCAAGAGCTGCCAAGAGGACCAGACTTCCCGCAGTGCCCAGGACAGTGCTGTGCTCACAACAGGGACAGCCCTGGTGGCCACAGGATGGACACACCAAGCCTGGCCTAGATCTGAAGCCCCCGGACAGAGGACTCTGGGGTGGTGCAGCCTCACCTTGGTCTGGTAGAGGGTCTCGGCCTCGGCTTTGCTCTTCAGGGCGATGTCCTCGTACTGGGCGCGCACCTCGGCGATGATGCTGTCCAGGTCCAGGCTGCGGTTGTTGTCCATGGACAAGATGACGGACGTGTCGCTGATGTGGGACTGGAGCTGGGCGATCTCCTGCAGGAGAGAAACCAGGACGCAGCAAGGGCTGTTGGTGGCCAGAGGAAGATGCCGTCTTATCCAGCAGGGTGGCCCTCAAGTCCCCCCAAACAGAAGAAAGCGACATTCCCTTAAGTTTGTTAAAAAAGAAAAAAAGTGCTCACTAGCCCAGAGGTTCCATATCGCCTCTAAAAATGGCTCTACAGGCTCGAGGCCAGCTGGGAAGAACACAGGCCATCTCTCTATAACTTGAGACAGGTCATAAGGAGAGGAGGTGAAAGGCCAACAGCCCAGAGACCATGCAAGAGACAAAAGCCCGAAGGTGATGGGCCCATGATTGGAGTCCTTGAGATAGACAGGGTCTTGAATTCCTTGCCTGCATCTCTATAAATTCCTGCCCGGGAACCCAGGAAACACCCCAAGCAGCCGAGAGAAGACAGCTGAAGATAAGAATAGGTTTGGCTCACCACCAATGGGAAATTTTTTTAGAACCCACGGCTTTTAGAGAACATGAAACAAGACATTAGAGGTGTGGATGGTTGTTCGGGGGCCCCAAGATAGATTTTGCACTCTTGTAGAAATGCAAAGCTCTCGGCACCCCATTGCTGACCATCCCCTGGGGTCTCCGAGGTGTAAGTGACCCTCCATTCACCGGCGGGGGCTTCCAGAAGACAGAGTGAAGTGGGACCGGGAGGCCTTACCCCCTCGTACAGGCACTTGAAGAACTTGATCTCTGAGTCCAGTGCGTCCACCTTGGCTTGCAGCTCCACTTTGTTCATGTAAGCGGCGTCCACGTCCTGAAGAGAATCCCCCGTCCCTCAGCTCTCACCTGGACTCAAGTCCAGGCACGCCTCTCCCACCAGCGCACCTGTCAGCCCCCAGCCCTGGGGGCTAATTGCGCCGGCCAATTGAATTAAGACCTAGCAAGAAGGAACCTGATTCTGGCCCAGGATTCCCCAGGAGAACTTGGGCCATTTCCTCATGACCCTGCAATGCGTTGTGCCCCAGTGAAATAGAATCCTGTCTACTGCCTTCTAAGAGGGCCCTGGGGGTGGGGGTAGTGGTTAAGCGTGGGGCGGAAGTTCGAGACCACCAGCGGCTCCGCCCACCCCCATAAAACTAGGGTGCTGGCCAAGTGAGAGATGACAGATAAACACAAAGCTATCTCAACACATCTCGGGCAACCCGTCCCTCCATCTTCTCCTGCCAGGTCTTTCTGAGGGGAAAACAGACCCCGGTCTCTCCCCTCGATGTCCCCTCTCCTTGCCCTCCAGGGGACACTCCCTGAGGGTGTCCCCGTCCCCACCCCGGCTCACCTTCTTGAGCACCACAAATTCATTCTCCGCCGTCGCACGCTTGTTGATTTCCTCCTCATACCTGCAGGGAAAGTGGCACCCGTGAGCAGGACACCCGTGTCTGCTCAGGGTGAAACGGAACAACAGAAGACACCCGCGGTTCATATCTTCCACGCTCCCCATGCACAGGTAGCCTGCATCTCTAGCGTGGGACTCAACTGACTCAGCCTGTCCCAGAGGGGGACGGGTGGCCAAATGGTTTGGGATCTAGCGAGTCGGCCGGTTCTCCCGCCTCTGGTTCAGCATCCAAAGCGTAGCCCTGTTTCTGTGTCACACCACGGTCAGAGCCCCTCTTACCGACCTCCACCCCAGCCCTTGACGTAAGTCCCAAGGAGGCCAGAACACAAGTCCCAAAGAGCAAGCGCCAGCAAAGGCAGAAGTGCCCCTAGAATTGTGTGTGTGTGTGTGTGTGTGTGTGTGTGTAGTGGGGGGGGGCATTAAGCAAGGAACGGAACTGAGAGAGGATTGGGGTACACGCAGTTAGGCTCTCTTAAGTGGGAGAAGGGAAGGGGGTGCCGAGGAAGGGCACACCTACCGGAACCACACAGTCATTGCCCGCGAGGATGCCTTTGTGTCTGTCCATTGGGTGCAACCTCCCACCCCACCCCACCCCCACCACGTAGACCCGGCACCCATCTCTCCTGGGCAGAGGAGCTCCGAATGGGTGGCTCCCACCCAACCTCAGTCCCTTGAGGTCAGAGGCAAAAGGTCGTCTGGGAAAGCAGAGCCCCAGGAGACGACTGCCCTCTGTCCCGCTTGCTGTTCACCTCTTCTTGTTGTCCTCCACCACATCGCGCATGTTCCTCAGCTCCGAGTCCAGCCGCACCCTGTCCCCGGACAGCGTCTCCAACTTCTTCCGCAGGTTGCCCACGAAGCCCTCGAGGATGGGCTCCAGGCTGTCCTTGCCGTTGTTCAGGTCCAGCTGCTGCAGCAGCTCCCACTTGGTCTCCAGCACCTGGTTCTGCTGCTCCAGGAACCGCACCTGGAAGCCCACACAGCAGACCCCTGGAACCAACTCCACAGAGGCTCAGGAAATGGGGACAAGGGCACTGGGGTTGCTTTTTCTGGGGCGCTGCTGTCTTTTGTTATGCGACCCTGCTTTGAAATGGGAAAGCTTCTGTTCTGAGAATGAATCCTCTCCCCATCAAGATCTTTTTCACCTGGAGCTCCGAGTCTCTGTCTCCTTCTGAGGGCTTGGGGGTGGGGTGGGGCTGTCATCTTTTTCTCCCTCCATGATCTAGTCCCTTTACCTATTGATACCTGCCTGGGTCAATTTCTATGTTCAACCCGGATGGCTTTCTAAGTAAGGCAAGGCCCGTGCAGCTGGCCTGCACTTTAGACAAGGGCTTATCCTCCACTGCATTGGGTCCTTCTGCTTGGGTCTGATCACATAGTCTTTGCTCTGGCAATGTTCTGCCCCCTTAACCCCAGCCTCTCTGGTCGAGGTGTTGGGGACTCTCAAGCTCCACCCCAATCCCGGCCCCCTTACTTGCAAGTCTGAATCCATGGGACGGAGTCAAACTGTTTCTTTCCCCAAACCAAACATTCTCAAGTTGCACTCTACGACTACCATGCAGTGTCTTTGCTTGAACCTCCAGTGATACCCGCCATCCACCCTGCCTAAGATCAAGGTGAAAGTCCTCACTTTGCTCTTCCAGTGTGCCGAGCTCCTCCTCATCCACCACTCACCCAGCACTCAGGCACCCCGTCAAGCCACCCGTCCTCCAGCAAAGTCAACAGTGCCGTAGGATGGCTCGATGCTGGCTTCTTCTTCCTGCCTCGCCTGGGCCCCCAGTCTGTCTGGCAAGCTCCGACAAATGCTTCGCCACCCTACCTGTCACCTGATAAGCTTTCCCTGCTCCCCTAGGCTCAAGAAGTCTCTGCTTCCCAAGACCCTCCTGCCACATGGCTCCTCAGGGATCCTGACACTTGAGCCATGGAACCGGCCACCAGCTGCCTTGCCTCCTGGGTTGGGTTTGTTACAGGTTACCAGTCTCCTCCTGGTTGGAGTCTGGGTTTGCTAGGGCAGGGGCTGGGCCCTTGCCTCTCTAGACATCCTAGACTTGACAACCCCGACAGCAGGGCCTTCTTTTGCTGGCACCTAAGTGTACCAGGTGGATACACTTCTCAAGTCAAGGTCACTTGCCCTGCCTCCTAAAAACTGTCACAGACTAAACCCTCTAGCTCCACTCCACCTTCTGGTTTCTCCCCCACCCCCATCCCCACCCTGGTGTCTTGATCCCCCTATTCTATCTTTGGTTGTGCCTGAATCCGGGGCAGGCATGCTGTCTGCCTCTGATCCAGAGGGGAGGAAGAGTGAAGACGCCACGAGACCTTAGACCCAGCTTTTCTCCAGAAAGACCCACCTTATCGATGAAGGAGGCAAACTTGTTGTTCAGCGCCTTGATCTGCTCCCGCTCCTGGGCCCGCACTTTCTGGATCTCGGGGTCCAGCTCCACGTTGAGGGGGGCCAGGAGGCTCTTGTTGATGGTGACCTGGTGGATGCCCCCTGGAGAACACACGGTCGGACACGCGGGCCCCAGGGCCACACTGCCAAACATGCTTCCCGCAAAGCCACTGGCCCGGCCTTGGCCAAACCCATAGCCACCTAGGCGCCCACTGCCGCTGGCTGCGTTGAGAGTGATGTTCCGGGGGGTCCCCAGGTTGTAGAGGCTCCGGCTGCCGAATCCTCCCCCACTCAGCCCTTTGCCCCCAATCCAGTAGGATGAGCCGCCCCCAGAGAGCACTGCTGAGCAGCCACTGAAGCCTCCCTTGGCCGCAGCTCCAGACTTGCAAGTGAATTGGCGGTTCATGTTGGGCTGGCCAGAGAGCTGGGAAGAGAGGCTAGCCCTTGGCAGAGACGCTGATCATCACTCTGCAATCTCAGGAGACTCCTTTATAAGGCTTGGGAGAGAGCCACAGCCTTAATGTGTGGGTTCCGTTTGCCTGGGAGCGAGAAATTATTCCCCTCACCCCCCACCCCACCAGCAAATCCCAAGCAAGACACAAGGTAACTAGCTTGAAAACCCCCAAAGTGCTGGGCTTGCAAACCTAGTTCATGTAATTTGCATCTTATCTCGTTACCCACTGTTCATGGGGTAATTAGCCTGGTCAAATCATCTTTAGCTAGATCTTGGCTGGGAGGCTTGTCACAGCCTCAATCGCCCTTCCTCGGGAGTGGTAGGGGCTGGGCCTGCGGGGGTGCGGAGCAGAGACCTTTCATTGGCGGCGTCATCCGTGAGAGATCTCACAACAGGACTCCCATCAGATGGGCTGCTGCAGGGACCCAGGTCCTCCTGATTGCACGTGTTTACGGAGACGTTCCCATGGCCGCGCTGCCCAGAAATCCCGGAGACACTTCTCAGATTGGACCTAAGCCACAGGAGATGGGTCCACGAGAAATCCAGACCCCTTCCAGGAACCTGCCTCTCTCTGGTTTCCAGCGCCATGCGGGGCACTCCAGGCAAGTCCCCTGTTTCTCCCTGCTGCCTCATCACCTTCACCTGCTCATGGGCATGTATTGGTTCCTGTATCTTTCCCTTCCCCCCACCTTTGACCCTGACATCGTGGTGATTAGAACCACTCATGATGACTGAGATCGGGGCAGCTCAAGGGCCCCCAGCACACTGAAGAGCTTCTTGCACACAGGAGCTTATGTAGCCCACTCCATGCACCTGGGGAGGGTCCATGCTGATCCCTCAGATAGCTGATGATGTCACTTGGTTTGCAAATATTTCATGTTAAGCCTAAAAGGTATGAGTGTCCAACAAAGCACAGACAGACCCTAGTTTCGAAGACTCTTTTGGTCTTCTGGCCTCCTATTCAGACCTCTGGGAACTGCTTTACCCATTTGTCCATCCATCCATCCAGTTATTCATCTGCTCATTCATCCATCCATCTGGTTTTTTTTTTTAATTGTGTTAAGGACTAACTTTGCCTCAGATCAAATCTTAAATATGAGATCATAAATACGATAAAACTCTAGCTGACAATTCTAGGGGTCTGGGAGAGGGAAACAGACATTGAATTTTATCAGACCCTAGATATTGTCAAAGAATATATCCCAAGAGTCTCACAACTCCCAAATCCCAAAGATAGCCAGTGTACATTATTCTCTCAACCACTCCCCTGTCAGTTTGTCACTATGGACTCTTGCTTTTTGCCACCATACAGGAAGCGATGCCACGAGTCTTTCAGACACCAGCAGGGTCACCCACAGGGAATAAGTTTCGGGGGAACTTAGAGACAAAGGCACATCAGACAGGAAGATTAGGAGATCTCCTTCTGAAAAACAGGCTAGCGAAAACGTGATGAGTAGCCGTCATCTGATACAATGCCAGGAGATGAATGCCTCAGGTTGGAAGGCTCTCAAAATATAACTGGTGCCTTCTCAACATGGAGATTATTGATGTTGATGGAGTAAAACTTTTAGTACTTTTCTTTCTTTTTAAAAAAAGGGGGCGGGTTTTAGGGGGGAGGGTATCACTGCCCTCTGGTGCGAGTGGGAGGCCTAGCCTTGCTCCTGGAGAGCTGCTGCTGGATTTGAACCGCCAAGCCCGTGGGCCACAGTCCCGCACTCAACCGCTACGCCACCGGGGCCTAGCCCCCCTTTTAGTACTTTTCATTTGCTGATGTGACCCAACTCAAAATGTGCTGTTCACAAGGCAGCTCACAACTGCACATCTTCATTAATCATTAGGTCATAGAATGTACACATGATGAATCTAGGAATATTGAAAGTGTTCAAGAATGAAATGTAACCTTTGAAAATCCTATCGATGTTGTATTGTTGCTGTAGGTGCCACCCGGTGCGTTCTGACTCGTAAACCCTGCCTCTGAACAAAAGGCACAGCGGAGCAGAATGCCGTCTGATCCTGCACCACCCTCACGATAGCTGTTGTTATGTTTGGACCCATGGTCGCAGCCACTGTGCCCATCCATCTTGTGGTGAGTCTATGCTTCCTTCTTGGCCCTTTCCTTTCATAAGCAAAATGTCCTTTTCCAGGGGTTAACCTCGCCTGATGAACGCTCAGAGTACATGGAATGAAACCTTGCCACTCTCCTGTCTAAGGAGCATTCTGGCTCTGCTTCTTGCGACACAGATTTGTTTGTTCTCTTGGCAGTCCTCAGTACTCTTGGGACTCTTTGCCAACCTCATCATTCAAAGGCATCAGTTTTTCTCTGGTCTTCCTGACAGTATTGTCTGGCTTCCACGTGCCCAGAAAGCACCGTCACAGGTGAGGGAAGTTGCATTTTAGTCCTCATGGTGACATCTCCGTTCTCTAGCACTGTAAAGAGAGCAGGAGACTCTCCCAATGCAATGTATCTGTCATCTGCTTCCTTCCATAAGCATTGGTTGTGGATCCAAGCAAAATAAAATCTTTGACAACTTCAATCTTTTGTCATTCTTTTATTGTGTGAGAATCTATTGATCCAGGTGAGAGGATTTATACTGGGTGGTCATCTGTATTATTCTGGGTAGACTAGAAAAAAAAAACAAATCCATAGACACTCATGTGTATAAGAGGTTTATATACAAGAGCAATTGAACATTGAGGAAACACCCTAGCCCAGGCCATAAGGTCATAAGTCTGGTATTAGTCCATATATCCGATACCAATCTATAAAGTCCTCTTCAGACTCAAGAAACACGTGCAATGACACCAGGACAATCGCAGGTCATTGGGTGCAGAGTCTTGTGTATCCAGTGGCGGTCGAAGCATCTCAGCACTGGCAGGGGCCTCTCTGTGCTTCTCAAGCATCTCAGCACCAGCAGGAGTCTCTGTGTGGCTTTTCTGGCTTCTGAGGTCTGGTTCCATCAGGGTGAGTGCATGTGGCTTCTCCTCCAGGATGTCTCGCAGGGAGTCAGCCTTGCATCTTATGAGTAGAACATCTCCATGAGACTCAGTCGGGAGTCTCTCACCTTCAGAAGGGAAATATGGCCAGATTTCCCAGAATCCTCCAGAGAACATCATGCCCACACAGAGGTCTCACTGGTTATCTCCACCCCATTGCTCTTAATCCTCCAAATGACACCAGATGAGGGGACCGCCACATCATCCAAGCTGAAATCTGTGATCATCAGCAAATGTCTGCCTGTTGACAAGCACTGCTGCTCCACCTGCAAGTTTCTTGAAAAGACCACCTTTAACCCTGAGGCTGCCTTCTTCATCACGTAGCCACGCTTCTTGAATTATTTGCTTGGCATGTAGGTTGAATAAGTAGGGTGAGAGGATGTTGTGATGACTCATGGCTTTTGTGATTTTAAAATCACATTGCAGTTTCTCATTCTGTTCAAATAATTGCCTCTAGGTCTTATGTAGAGATTCTGCATAAGCATAATGTTCTGGAATTCCCATTCTTCACAATGTGATCCATAGTGTGTTGTGTTCCAGGTGGTTGAATACCGTTGCCTAGTCAAAACAGCATCCGTAAACATCCTTCTGGTATTCTCGGCTTCCAGCCAAGATTCATCTAACCTCAGAAGGATATCCCTCATTCCATAGTCTCTTCTGAGTCTTGCTCAGATTGCTGGTAACTTCCTGTCAGTGCACTGCTGCAACCATTTTTCAATTATCTTCCTTACACATCCTATTAATGAGATCGTTTGGCAATTTCTGTATTCTCTTGGGTCACTTTTTTTTTTTGGAATGGGTGCCATTAAGAGTCTATTCCATCTGATTGGCCTGGTATTGAAATGTAGTGGTATTGGCCAATTTACAATGAGCAATCTTGGATCTACTATGCTGAGAATGACAGGTTGAAAGGAGAATAATGTTGTCTTCATTGTCAACAAGAGCTTTTCAAGGTCTCGCCTAATTACAAAATGCCAGCATTAAGATAATGTCCATATACTTGAAAGGAATACCAGTTAACACAAGGATTATTATTCAAATGTATGCATCAACCACTAATGCCAAAGATGAAGGCATTTGAGGTTTTTACCAACTTGTGCCTTCTGAAATCGATCAAACACATAACCAGAATGCTTCAATCATTCCTGGTGATTGAAATATGAAAGTTGAACACAAAAAAGGGTCAGTCATTGGAAAATACCACAAGTAGAAGATGGCACGATGGAATTCTGTAAGATCAACAATTCATTCACTGCAACTTCCTTTTTGGCCACAACAGCATAAAGAGCAACTATACATGTGGACCCCCACCAGATGGACTCAGATCTGCCTACATCTGTGGAAAGAGAAGGTGGAGACACTCAAGATCCTTGGTTAAAACAAGACCAGGAGACAACTGCAACCAAACCACCAATTGCTCATATGCAAGTTCAAGCTGAAACTGAAGAAAATGATAAAATGTCCAATGGAGCCAAAGCACAACTTTGAGTAAACCCCCCTGAAGGTAAACGCCATCCCAAGCAATTTGATTAATCAAATACTAAAGACTGAATGCCAGGCAAGTTGCAAAATGCCATCAAGGACATCAGATGTGAAGAAAACAAAAAGATCATTCAAGAGATAAGTCAGAAGGGAAAAAAGACCAAAAGGAATATCAGAAGGGAACAAGAAGCTTGCTCTTGAACACAGAGTAGTTCAAAGGAATAGAAGATAAGGTAAAGTAAAAGAACTTAACAGAATATTTCCAGGTGCTGTTCAAGAAGACAAAGGTAAACCAAATGGCCAAGACCTGGAGGAAGAAAACCAAAAGAAAAAAAAGCACCCTTGCATTTCTCACGTCGAATGAACCAAAGAAGAAAGCAAATCCTCAGGTTGCATTATTGAAGGATTTTATTGGCAAAACATGAAACATGTGGGAAATATCAAAGGAAGATGGGAGGAATATAAAGAACAGAATACACACAGGGTCACTGTACTAAAAAGAATTGGTTAATGTTCAACTGTTTCAAGACCAAGGACTGATGGTATTAAATTAGCTCAAGCTGAACGGAAGGCACTTGGAATGAACAGAATGCCACTTGAGAAGTTTCAACAAATGGATCTTAAGCTGGAGGAGCTCACTCAGCTATCCCAAGAAATTTGGAAAGCAGCCACCTGGCCATGATGTAACCGAAGACAGAAATTATCATGCAATATCATTCATACCACGTAAGCAAAATTCTGTGAGAGATCATTTTTAAATAGTTGGAGTAGTACATTGGCAGGGACCCTCGAGTAATACTGCAAGCCAGATTGAGAAGATAACACAGAACAAGTGATATCCCTGGAAATGTTAGACGGATATTAGCTGAAAGTCGAGAATCCTGGAAGTACCTCACCTGTGTTTTGTTGAGTCAGCAGAGGCATTTTACGATGTGGGTAATAACACACGAGGGGACAGTGGGAATCCTGGGACACTTTGTTGTGCTCGTTCAGAACCTACATGTGGGCAGTTGTTTGAACAGAACAAGAAGAACCTGGGAGGTTTCACATCAAGAGAGTCTGCACCTTTTTACTCCTCTTATCCAACCTGTGTGAATAATCCAGGAAGTTACACTAGAAGAATGAGAACGTGGATTGTAAGGATTTCAGGAAGACACATTCACAACCTGCCACATCCACAGGACATGGTCCGCTGAAAGTGAAGAGATCTTGACTCCCTGGCTGATGAAGACTGAAGGCACAACCTTCAGTAGGGATAACAGCTGAAGATTAAGAAGACAAAAAGCCACATCCCTGCATCAATCCGCAACACCGTGATTCGTGGAAAAAAGATTGACGTTGTCAAGGATTTCGTTTTATTTGGATGCATATGCAGTGCCCATGAAAGAAACAGTTAAGAACTCAAACACTATATTAACTTGGTCAGATGGGGTGTCAAAGACCTCCTTACGATGTTGACAAGGAAAAATCTCACCATGAGAGCCGAGATGCGCCTGCCCCGTGTCATAGCATCACCAGGTGCCCGTGTGCGTATGGCACGCTGGACGATAAACAAAGAAGGCTGGAGAGAGGTGGACGTCTTTGAGTTATCGTGTTGGCAAAGAATGGGCTGCCAGGAAAATGAAGACATCTGCTTTGGAAGATGTACAGCCAGAATGTGCCTCAGAAGCCAGGATGGTGAGACATCTGCCACACAGACTTTGGACATGTTTGTCCAGACACTTTGGGCAGAAGAGACCAGTCCCTGGGGAATAAAGTCACGCGGGGTATCACTGGATCAAGTAGTATCATCAAAGAGAGGAAGCCTTTCAACGAGCTGGGTTTACAGAGTGGCTCCAAGAGGAGGTTTGAACCTGCTCCTGAGTGTGACTCTGGATCAGGACCAGGCAGGACCAGGCAGTGTGCTGCCATTCCGTTACACACCAGCCACTCCCTCTGAGTAAGCATGAAGCCAACAGCACCTAGAAACCATGACAATGCGTCTGTCCCTCCACAGAAATCTAAGAATCACAATGTCGCTTTACCAGCTAGAGTGCCCGAAGGGGTGCTGCTGGTATGAGAGGTTAAGCCAGACACTCCTTGTTGGCCCACCTCCCCTCTGATGGCCTAACGCATAGCCTGTGACACTCATTGCACGCTTGCGTTCACTGCTTCTACCTGCGTCCAAACTATATCCCCATCTCCCTTGGGAGCCAAAAAGTTTCCTGAGGACAAGATCCAGCCTTATCCTCCCTCTAGGTCCTCTTTCTCCATTTCCAGGACCACAAGGGTGAGGGGACTTTCTGGAAGTCACAAAGGGGTAAACACACGCTGAGATGTCCTCCCAAATCATCCCCCTAGCACCTGTCTTTAAAATTCCCCTAGCGGGCTTTGACAATAATGACTTTCTTCTATTTCCCATGAGGAGCTTGGGTGGCAAAGTGGTTAGGCCTTGGGGTGTGACCTGCAAGGTCAATAGTTCAAGGGGAAGGGTGGGGTCTTCCACTCCTGTAAACCGTCGCCGTCTCAGAGACTGGAAGGAGCCGTCCCCCCCCCCACCCCATCCTACACAGTCACTATGAATTGGCATCGGCTTGATGGCAGTACGTGGGGGGGGGGGGGGGTTCCTATTTCACTTTCTGCCTCTGCCCTCATTGGGGGAAACACAGCACAGCCGAAGCCCTGTCTGGTCTTCATCCAATTGTGGCATGAATCCCACCTTCCACAGAAAGTGGTCTTGACAACAGTCTTTGCCTCTAGACAAGGGTCTAGACTCTATGTCTGACGGCTTCGTTACATTCAGCCCCAGATGTAGCAAAATCACGTTGCAGGATAATATTTAGTAGTTCTGCTTCCTATTCCAGGTCTTTCCCCTCAGGCAGCGGTTCTCAACCTGTGGGTCATGATCCCTTTGAGGGCCGAATGGCCCTTTCACAGGAGTCGCCTGATTCCTGACGGTAGCAAGATGACAGAGATGAAGTAACCACAAAAATACTTTAATGGTTGGGGAGGGGGGTCACCACCACCTGAGGAACTGTATCAGAGGGTTGTGGCATGGGGAAGGTGCACCTCACTGCGCAAAGCGCCAATGAGAGTCTGAGAATCATCTCTGAGAAAATGGCAGGTTCTGAAAGGTGAGAGGATCAGGCACAGCAGCTACATGCCTTGGGCCCCAAGGGACCACCTGGTTGCTCCCTGGATATTCTTTTGCCTCACAGATCCCAGACTTGGAGATTTTAATGGGCACAGTTCCTAACAACAGAAAGAAAAAAAAAACAAGCAAACACATGTTTTTCCCCATCAAAGGTCTGAGAAAGGGACAGCTTAATATGACAGAAAATCTTTAGACAATCATGACTGCACCAGCCAAAATCCACAGAAAGAGCTGTTGGCCCACATGCCCAGCTATGACAAGGGCTCTACGGTGAGCCTGGACGTCCATCCTGACCCTCCCAGCTTTGATGGTATCAGAAAAGGCCAAGGAGGGAGCTGGGGCTTCGAACCCCACCAAACAGTTCCCAAGACCTCAGGGAAGCCCCACCTTCCCACCCTCACCTGTCAGTAGTGAGGCCACCGAGAAGTATCAGAGGAGGCCTCGTGTCAGCCCCTGGTGTCAGTCGGAGATGTGCAGGAAGCAGCGAGGAGGCACTTCTCCCTCTCCAGCCAGGAAGGAGCAGGGAAGCCTGCCAGGTGGTGGCCCCCCTGTCTGCTTACCAGGACCAAGGATATCTGTTCAGGACAAAGGAGCGTTCTACCCTCTCCTGGACATAGCAAAGCGGTGCCCACCCCCTTCCTCTGCTAGCACAAAGGCAGCTAAAGCAGAAAGTTACGACGACATCCAGAGTTTGGTAATACAATGCCCCCAATGTCCAGTTCCAACTTAAGAATCCACTCATGCTATCAAGAACCGAGAAGATGTCGAACTGAATTTTTTTTTTCTAAAAAAAAGGGAAGAAAGAAAGCACTATGCCTGAAAAGAAATCAATATGCCTGATATACTCGAGTGTCAACTGGCTTGGACATCAGCCACGGCACCTCATTTTACCACAGAAACTGCAGCAGAAATGTGCCGAGAAACCTCGGCTTCTACACGAGCATATATACGGTAACCACCAAATGGCAACGCCAAGATGACAGGATGTTGCCAGAACTCCCGCAGCCAGTGGAGCGGCGCTGGAACGATCCCTTCTGAACCGAGTGCGGCATTCATCGTAAGTCCCAAAAGCAAAATCAAAGGCACCGAAAAGAACCACGGGGGATTTGAAAGCGGACAAGCACAGTGAGCAGCACTTACAACTCGGAGGCTAAATTCCTTAGCAGCATCAGCCTCCTTAGTGAACAGTCTGACTGCCAAGCCACTGTGGGTGCCCCCTGCACTCCCAAAGAGAAAAGAGACCAGGAGGGGGCTGGGGGAGGCCCGGGAAACGGCTCCTCACCTACATGTGTGACTGAAAAACAGACTCTGCCTCTGCTCGTCTCATCAGCACCCCTAAAGGGGACTCAAAGGAGGCCAGGCTGAAAAAGCACTTAAAAAAAAAAATGACTGAGGGCTGAGCCCTGGTGGCGTCGTGGTTGTGCGCGGGACTGCGGCCCACTGGGACGGAGGTTCAATTCCAGCAGTGGGGCTGGGCCTCCTACTCCCGCCACCGGAGAGCAGTGATGCCCCCCCCCCCAAAAAAAAAAAAAGACTGAAAACTTTCCCGCTATGGAAAACCTGCAGATCCGGATGGTTGGACCCTAAGCAGGATCACCCCGAGTAAAGTCACCTCGAGATGGCCGTAGTCAAGTTTTGAAAACCAGAGGAAGAAACGCGAGGGCAAGAGAACCGACGTGGGCGGGAAAGCAATGTGAAGGACGGTGACCTGCTCGTCAGAAATCATCCAGGGTAGAAGCACGCGGCCCAGCCTTTTCAGGTGCTGGAAGCACCGCGAGCCAGTGTCTTGTCACCATGGCTACTGTTTGTTAGGGGCTGTCTTTGCGTCGTCGTGGCTGCAAATCATCGACACCCTGTCCACGTAGCCAGTCCTGGCCAGCCTCACAACTGTTGCCGTTTGAACCCGGCGCCGTGCCACTTGTTCATCCATGTTCTTGAAGGTCTTCCTCTTTCCCACTGCTTGACCAAGTACGAGGCCCTTCTCTAGGGACTGGTCCTTCCTGGGAACAGAGCAGAGGGACGTGAGACAGTCTTAGCCTCCTCATGTCTAAGGAATACTTCTTCCAAGACCCATCTGTTCACGCTTCTGGCAGCCAGCACTGTCATTCAAAGACATTCCTTTGTCCTCTGTCTTGCTGGCTTGCGGTCCAGCATTCATGCATAGGAGGCCATTGAAATGCCACGATTTAGGTCAGATGTCCCTTGGTCCTGAAGGTGACAGCTTTGCTTTTTAATACATTGGGAAGAGGTCTTTTTGCATCCCCTCTGCCCAATACAATGCATTTTATTTTATTTTTCACTCTCTGTGACAGTTTCATAATCTGATCCAATTTGAGACTTTCGAATAAAGGGGTAGATAAATAATCTGTTACATAATCTATTTCTAAATGAGATTTACGAGTGAAGGGGTGGGTCTGTCCACCAGGTCTCAGGTTGATGATCTCATTTGGAGGGCGTTACTAAGGAGACAAATAGCTCACTGGAGGATGGACACCGGCTCAGTTCCTGTGAGACACTCTGGTTGTGTGGCAGTCATGTGCTTATGTTAATTTCATGATTGAGATGTAGGGGTGGAGTCTAGCCTGTTAATCTGGAGATAGCCATTGAGCAGCCAATGAGGCCTCTGTGTGGGCATGGCTTTCTCCTGAGACTTCTGGGAAATCTCACGATATTTCCCTCGTGAAGATGAGAAGCTATCTCTCCAGTTGTTGGGAGTTAGTCTCAGTTAGTCACGGAAAAGCAAGATGGCAGCGTCCAAGAAGCTGGAGGAGCCAGCGGAGAGACCACATGGCTTTGCCCTGATGGAGCCGGACCTCTGAAGCTGGAGTGGCATGCTGTTGATGGACCTTGAGTCCTGGAAGCGAGGAGCCATGGGGAGACCCCAGCCAGTGCCGGGATTCTGCACCCACTGACCTGTGACTTCGTGAGTCAGAAGGAGACTTTGTAGACTGATTTTGGGCATATGGGTTAATATCGGGCTTATGACTTTGAACTGGACGGGATTGGGATGCCTTCTTAGTGTCACATTCCTTTTGTATATAAACTCTTTCCTTATATCTGTATAAGGATATCAAATGTCTTTGAAATTTGTTCCTCTAGCCTACCCGGACTAATACAGGTTGACAAATCACATGGAAACAGGCTGATGGCCACCAGAGCCTCAGAGCTGGAGAAGTCCTGTGGAGATCCCTGCCAGCGCTGAGAAGCTCATACCACCACTCAATTCACCAGACTTCCCACCCACTGGCGTGGGATCATCTGTCCTGTGTTCAGTGTCATGGCATGTGTTGCATGAGTCTGAAGAAGACTTTGTAGATCAGTATTGGACACATGGGCTAATATTGGACTTATAAACTTGATCTGGACTGCACTGGTATGTGTTTTCAATATTCAATTGCCCTTGCACATAAATCTCTTGCCTATACACAGAGGAGAGTCTGAAACTGTTTCTCTAGTCAGCCCACACTAACACACTCCCCCTTACTGAGATCCTGGTTTGCTGGTGCTTTAGATGGTATTGTGCGGTTGTTGAGAAAATACACACACACACACACACACAAACACACATCAACCAAGTGATTTCTAAATGCAGTTTGATGGCATTAATTGCATTCCCTGAGTTGTGCAACCATTGTCATCCTCCTTTTCTAAGTTGTTCCTCCCTTGTTAACATCAACTCAGTGTCTCCTAAGATTCCTATCTAGCATTTCAAGCTGCGGTGCTTCGCGGAGCAACATCCTCCAGGCAGACCTTCGTTGACTCATTAAGCTGCGTTGTTGTTCATTTCGAAGGTGGCCTCCTGCGATACTTTTGGTTTCAGTCTCAAACATGATCTCAGAGCAGTCATTTCTGATCCATCCACTCTCTGTGGCTCTAGATGCCTTAAAAATTTGAAACTCTATTTAACCTCTCTCCCCTTTTGATCGGGTTACACTATGTAATCCCTGATCCACAATTTATGATCCAGCTTTTTCAGTCTCATGACAAAGGAGGCAGTTATTCATGGAGTATATCAGCCCCACCCTCCATAGCCTACTCCTGTTCTGGACTCTCCTCTTTCTCTCTTGATCCATGTAAATAGAGACCAATTGTTTCATAAATGACTGCCGGCAAACGTCTAAGACTCCAAGCACTATGCAATGAACTAGGAAGTAGAACAGAAGCAGAAAACACATTGCTAGGCCAGTTAACTAGGATATACCATGAAACCATGGTCAGGAGATGTTTGATTGTAGATGCCAGCCGCCTCTGTAGCAACAAATAAAGGAACCATTGTAAATATATCTATCACACGACTCTTCTACAATAATCTTTATTGTGAATTAGGTGAGCTTTTATATTTCAAATCATCTATTTTGTACTCGGCAACTTAAGCTATTTATCAAACACCCCAATAGTTGGCCCTTCGACCCTCCCCTCTGATTGCTTTTCTCCCTCTTGTGGAAGACTACCTAATGCTGTCTATCCTCTAGTGCTTCATCTTCCCGCCTTTCTCCATCCTCTTGCCCCTGCCTGGGCAACCACGTAAGTAAAATTTTGCTAAAGCATATTCAGCAGCAGTTGCAACAGTACAGTGACAGGGAGCTGCCAGGAATTCAGGTTAGATTCAGAAGAGCATGTAGAACAAGAGGTGCCATGGCTGATGTCAGATGGCTCTTGGCTCCGAGCAGAGAACACCAGAAAGATGTTTACTTGTGTTTTATTAACTATGCAAAGCCATCCCATTATGTGGATCACAGCAAATGATGGATAGTCTTGGGAAGCATGGGAATCCCAGAACACTTCATTGTGCTTATGAAGAACCTATACAGGAGAGAGTTGTATAGACAGAACAAGGGAATACTCTGCATGGCTCAAAATCAGGAAAGGTGTGTACAGGGTCCCATCCTCTCACCATACTTACTCAATCAGGATGCTGAGCAAGTCATCAGAGAAGCGGGATGACATGAAGAAGAATGCAGCATCAGGTTTGGAGGAAGGCTTATTAACAACCTGTGATAGGCAGAGGATGCAACCTTGCTTGCTGAATGGGGGGAGGACTTGAAGCACCTGCTGATTGATAAAGACCAAGAATTTGAAGCCTTCAGTGTGGATGACAACTCGATGTAAAGGAAGTCAGGAGCCTCACACCAAGGCCAACAGGTGCCATCGTGATCAATGGAGACAAGATCGACGTTGTCAAGGATTTTGTCTTGCTTGGATCCATCATCAAGGTTCATGAAAGTAGGAGTCGAGAGACCCAATGACACAGGACGTCGTGTAACGCAACTTTTTAGAATGTTGAAGAGCAAAGATGTGACTTTGAACACGAAGGTGCACCTGACCCAAGCCAGGGTGTTTGCAGTGGCCTCGTGGGCATGTGAAAGATGGACACTGAATAAGAAAGACCCCGGGAGGATCAACGCATTTGAGTTATTGTGCTGCAGATGAATGGTAAAAGTACCACGGACTGCCAAAAGAACAAACAAATCCATCTGACAAGACGTATAGCCAGAATGCTCATTAAAAGCAAGGATGGTGAGATTTTGTCTCATGTGCTTTAGACATGTTGCCAAGAGAGATCAGTCCCTTGCAAAAGAACATCAAGTCGTAAAAAATAGGAAGGCCCTTGCCAAGATGAGGTGACACAATGGCTACCACGACGTTCAAACGTAACGACCATTGTGAGGCTGGCACAGGACTGGGCAGGTTCCATTTGGTTGTATGAGCGACAGCATACCTAATACCAACTTATGGACAGCAATGAAAATAACCCAATGAGTAGCCTCAACCTTAATCAATGCAATTTTCCCATCACACTAATTCCCTGTGTCCCCTCCCTCCTGCTCCTGGTAACCATGAAGAAACTTTCTTCTCTGTACATTTGTCATTTTTACTTTTCTATAGAAATAAGGATATAAAGTATCTGTCCTTGTGTGCTACCATATTCCATTGAGCACATCCATATTGTATAGCGCACACCCACACCCTGTAACATTCTACCAAGATTTCATGCCTGTTACTGGCTGAGTAGTAGTCCATTGCCTGCATTTACCACGTTTTGCTTCTCTAGTCGTGTGCCACTGGATACTTAACTTGCTTCCATATCTTGGTTATTGAGAATCATGCTACAGTAAGCACCGATGGACTAGTCTCCTTTTGAATCTCTGCTTTCAATTCTTTTGAATTGGCATTGCTGGATCATAGCGGTTCTGTTGGAGGGAAGCAAGTCTCTGGAAAAGGACATCGTGGTTGGTAAAGTATAGGGGTAGAGAAATGCCCTCAACAAAATGGATTGATGTTATAGCTGTAGTGACGGGCTGAAACGGGAGGGGTGGTGAGGAGGGTGCAGGACAGGGCAGTGGTGTCTGGGGTCACGATGAGTGGGAAGGGACTGGACCACATCGGCAAACAGCAGCAAGCTGGTAGTTCTAGTGTTAGCTTGTTGGGGACGCACCACACAGCTTCTCCAGAGGGCTGTGCTATTTGGCACTCCCAATAGCCATGGTGAGGGTTCCATTCCCCACTTACCTTGGTTATTTCCTCTTTTGTAAATCCAGTCCATCCTCGTGGCATGGAAACGATGTCTTGTTGTGGTTCCAATTCACATCTCTCTGATGACTAATGACACCACACATCTTTCTGGTGTGTCTGACCATTGCAATGTCCTCTTTGGTTAAGTGTGTATCTAAATCCTTTGCCAATTTTATGATAGATTTATTTAGCTGCCAGTTAAACCGTTGATGTCTTACATATGTTTTGGTGACTAGCTACGTATGCGATAAACATTTTTGAGAGAAGTCTCTCATTTTTAAATAATGTAATTCGATGTTGGTGCTTTTGTTACTATATTCAGTTATCCACTGCTGAAAGATAGTCTGAAAAGCATTGCCCCTATTTATTTTTCTCTGAACATTATGCTTTAGTGTGCACATTGAGATCCCAGTTCTACTTTGGGGTGTGTGTGTGTGTGTGTGTGTGTCTGTTTCCTATTCTTCATGTGCATTGTTTATACTGGACTGCTGTTCCCACTGTGGTTGGTTACATCGGGGAAGGTTCTCCTGCCATTCATAAGGTTTCCATTGGTTGATTTTTTCCCCCAGAAATACATCGATAGGTCCTTCTTCTAAGTCTGTCTTAGTCTTAAAGCACAATACCAAACTGTCTACCATAGGTGGCCCAATCCTAGTGGCATAACTCTCTGCATCACAGCAACACGCAAGCTACCACAGCATGACAGACTGATGAGGAGGGCTGGAGAAGCCTCTACTTTGCAGAATCCATTCTTCAGAAATGAAGGCGGAAAGCAAGACATTAAGGCAGGTTAAGAGTTGGTCACCAGCAAACATACTCATCAAGGATGTCTAATGGAAGTCCTCGTCACAAAAAGGAAACCGTAAAAGAAAAAGGCTTCGACCACCAGGAAAGCGGGGAAAACCACATTATCAAAAATATCTGTATACACAATAAACCTTCCCTCTCTTGAATGCTATCTCCCCAGGAACCTAAATGTTGCTCAATGGGTGGGAGCCAGGTGTCTCTCCTGTCATCTTCTCTCCCCCAAGTGCTCAGAGCAGAGTTCAGGACCAGGGATTAGTAGGATTCATTCCTAATTCAATGGGAGCTCCATTCCGGGCAAAGCAGGAGACAAAGCAGGTTGCTGCTCTGCAACCTGAGCCCCCAGGCTGTGGCTTCCCACTCCGCACCCTCTGTCCATCTGCCTGATAATAAGCTTCACAATAATAGTACCGCAGTGAACCTCTAATTAGGCAGTAATGACACCAGTTTGGCAATCAAGACCCAAGGGCCTAAGTGATGGTTTGAAATTACAACCAAAAGAGAGGCTTTTCCAATAAAGAGGCTGGAAGTCTGAGTCACTTTTTCCCAGTTTCCACAGCAAGCTAGAAGCAGCGGGCCCTCCCAGCGAGTCTTTTCACTGACAGAGAAATGAGCAAGAGAAAGAGAAGCGTCCAAGTGAGCACCTGTAGAGGGAGAGTGTGTGCCCTGGGGGGTAGTGATTAGGGGAGGAGGGGGCATCTGAATAAATTACATATGCAAAGTTCTCAAGCAGAATTGATTTTTCCATGAGGTTTATTGGGAAAACTTGGAGGCAAGGGAGTGGGGAGGAGGAACACTTTCCAAAGAATCACAGATGAAGAGATCTGGTTCACACACAGTAGAGACCCAACACCCCTTCCTAACTCAGCAGATCACACCATATCCGTGTGATTATTTCACACTAGGCTCTTCCCAGCGTGTGGTCCCCAAGACACATTTGATTTTGCTGCATTTTAACCTCCTTCCAGGGAAAAGGAGACACGTGGACTCCATCTCTAAGTGGGTGATCTAGACTGGCTCCCCTCATAAAAGGATGTGTTGGGGTGAGTAGAGGACAGGCTGATCCTGCCTAGTTCCCCCTAGCTCTTCCTTCTTGCAGTGACCACTAAGGGATTGAAAGGTCATGAAAGGCAGAGAGTCCTGGTCACCAGAGAGGTCAGACAGGACTTTATAATCAAAACAAAACAGAATCTTGATAAACCTCCGTGGTAGGTTATCAGTATCATAACTAGCATCCAGTAAGGTGGCTAGCTGAGGATTAACTCCAGTCATTCTGACTCATAGCGTGCCTATAGGACAGAGTAGAACTCCCCACAGGTGTCCTAGGTCAAAATACGTTGCTCTGGTTTGATAACACCCACTGATGTGCATGTGCCTCTATGGTGTTATGGCTTACCTTATAAACCTGCCTGTTGCTTGGCTGAAAATTGAGCCGTGGGAGTAAGTTTAGTTCCATGCTTGGGTCCCCGAGTGTGGTAGTTACGTAATCTGGTGTCAGTTTGGGACTTGAGAGGATTAAGAGTGAAGGGGTGGAGTCTAGTCTGTCAATCATTGTATAGCCAATGAGGCCCCTGTGTGGGCAGGGCCTTCCCCTGAGGATTCTGGGAACTCCTGTGTTTTCTCCTTGGAGGCAGGAGACACACTCTCTCGGCTCACTCCCTTGGAATCTCTCTAGGCGGACTCCCTGTGAGACATCCCTGAGCCTGATCCAGCCCTGGGTCCTGGAGAAGTCATGGGGAGACCCCTGTCAATGCTGAGATGCTGACAATGCCACTGGATCCAGAAGACTTCCCACCCACTGGCCTGTGATCTTCCTGCAATTCTGTGTCTTTGCATGCATTGCATGAGTTGGAGAGGATTTTATAGATCATTATTGGGCATATGGACTAATATAAGACTTATGGACTTGATCTGGACTGGGCTGGGATGTTTTCTCAGTATTTAGTGCTCTTGTATATAATGCTCTTTCTTAAACACATATGAGTGTCTCTGTGAATTTGTTTCTGTGGCCTACGCAGACTAACACACAAAGATCTTGAGGTCTTCACTAATGGTTATCAGAGTGGTAAGTCTAACTTAGTCCATGTTTTTCTCCAGTTCAATCCACGACCTTCAATGGTAATCCTTTTATAGCAATTGGCAATGGTAGTTGGGTACCATGTAGTTGTTCTGGTCTCGGCGTAATGAAGGGTGAAGTTTCACTTGTTCATTAGTCCTTTGGACTAACCAATTCCATGTTTCTTTGAACTTTCTCACTCTTCTTTGCTCCTCATGGGGAAACACCAATAGTTGCATTTCATCTTGTTATTTGAAAGTTTTTAAGATTTTAGTTGTTAAGAAAGTAGCATGTGGAAAAGGAAAAAAAAAAAGAATGGATGTAAAACATTGTCTTCGTGGGCTGTTTTGTACCAATTGACTTTTATGTCCACCAAAGCCTGTCTTCTGATTCCTCCAACCCAATAAGCAACTTCTATGAGGAGTTTCAAGAAGTTGATGGCAACTTTTCCATGAATTTTTTGCATGAAGCCTTCTTGTGTTATGTTGAGCAGTTTGGACTCTGTCAATGAAGCATATTGGTCTTCGGTTTTATTTCCCTTACAGTGTCTTTGTCTGATCTTGATGTCAGGGTATTACGGGCTTATAAAACAAAATAGTTTGAGAAGAATTCATTTCAGAAGACAGCACTGACACTAAAGCTCAGGGAGAGGGGTGCATTTGATCAGAGCACACAGGAGAAAATGAAGGGGGAGGAAGAAAGAGTGGAGCATCCTGTTCCAACACACTCTGAAGATGATATTCCTGCTCAGAGCAGCCAATGCATAGTGAGGATCATAGGACTGGCCCCACCAGGAGACATGATGTCCCTCACTGACCCATAGTGCTTTGGAGGACAGCACTAGAGGCAGAGTGTGGAAATTGTGCCTGGACTGCCTCCTCCACACTGAAGCGAAACACTAAGGGTACGCAACAGACAGCAAGAGAAGCAGAATAAGGAAGTCCCCAGGGAATACCAGAAATAGACTGCAGGGGGCCAGGGTGTGGCCATCAGACTTCGTGGGAAAACACTCCTAAAGGTCAACAAACAGACTATTGAGCTATTTACTGGCTTTTCTTTTTCTGTCATTGGCTTTTTTTGTTGCTTTCTCTTGTTGCTTTGTTTTGTACTGTCTTGTTTTTGTACATATTATTATCTTTGCATGTCTATCTAGATAAGATAGTCAGCATAAACAATCTGGAGGAGAAACAACAGGACAGTTTGGGAGGACATGGGAGAGGGGGAGGCAGGGGGGAAAGGAAGTGGGTATTAATAAACCCAGGGACAAGGGAACAACAAGTGATCTAAAATCGATGGCAAGGAGGGTGTAGGAGGCTTGGTACGGCTTAATCAAGGGCCACTTAACCAAGAAGAATTACTGAAACCCAAATGAAGGTTGGGCACAATAGTAGAAATAGAGGAAATAGAGGAAAGAAGTAGGAGACAAAGGGCATTTATAGAAGTCTAAATAGAAGCATGACATATAAATATATTTTTATATGATGATGGAGAAATAGATCTATGTACATATATTTATAGCTTTAGCATTAAGGTGGAAGATGGGCATTGGTTCTGTACTCACGTACTCCCTCAATGCAAAAACACTTTGCTCTGATAACTTGGCATTCCATGATGCTCACTTTCCCAACATGATCGCTGAAGACAAAGTGGGTGCACAAGCAAATATGAAAAAAGCTTATGGTGACTGTCTATCAAAAGACATAGCATCTGGGGTCTTAAAGGATTAAAGAGAAACAAGCAGCCATGTAGCCGAGAAGCAACAAAGTTCACGTGAAGAAGCACATCAGCCTATGTGATCACAAGGTGACGAATAGGATCAGGCATCAGGCATCAAAGACCCAGAACAACAACAAAACCAACATATCATTGTGAATGAGGGGGAGTGTGGAGTGGACACTCAAAGCCTATCTGTAGGCAACTAGACATCCCCTTACAGAGGGTCACAGGGGAGAGATAAATCAGTCAGGATGAAGTATAGCACCAATGAAACTTACAGTTTTCGTCTTGTTCTTTAATGCTTCCTCCTTACTATCATGTCCCCAGTTCTGCCTTATAAATCTGGCTAGACCAGAGCATGTACACAGGTACAAATAAGGGAATCCAGGACAGATAAACCCCTCAGGACCAAGAATGAGAATAGCCAGACCAGGAGGGGGAAAGGAGGGGAGGAGGGAGATAGAAGGAACCTACTATAACCCCCTTCCAGAGGGTGAACAACAGAAAAGTGGGTGAAGGGAGACATTGGTCAGCATAAGACATGAAAGATTAATAATAAGTTATAAATTATCAAGGGTTCTTGGGGGGTGGGGGTGGAGGATGGAGGAGGAAAAATGAGAAGCTGATACCAAGAGCTCAAATTGAAAGAAAGTGTTTTAAAAATGATGATGGCAACAGATGTTTGACACAATGGATAGATGGATGGATTGTGGTAAGAGTTGTATGAGCCCACAAAAAATTGATTTATAAATAAATAAATAAATAATTTAAAGGGTTTGGATACAATCCAATATATTCCATCCTTTTCTATTGTCTGGAAGAATGTGTATAAATTTTTGCTATTTCTTGATTAATGAACACATCCTTTAGTGCCTAAATGTAAAGCCATCTTTCCCTTAAAGTCTTCCCCACCCTTACAAAACTGACATTAACTCTAATGATGTCAAAAAAAATAGTATCAAGTGGCCCACAATACTATGATATAACACCATAGGTCCTATATAGTGACCATTTGTCACTTATTTAACCTCTCCAGGAATCATCTCAGGAGATACTATATACATTTCTTTACAACTGGAGAAATTAAGGATTGGAATTATTAGTAACTTGCTCAAGGCCAATTCTTTCATCTGGTTATTAGTGTTTTATTCATTGCTTCTAAAATCCAAGGTTCTAGAAATCTCAACTCAGAGTCTCTCTCCTGGCAAACCCTGGTCCCTTAGATTCTCTCCTAAGGGTGCTTCTCAAATCAGCATCAAAATCACAATCATCCCCTGAAACACCAGCAGAATCTTGAAGCTTTTCCTGCTCAACATTCTCAAATCAGGAGCCTAACAGGTCTAGAGTCAGATGAAAATTTCTGTTGCCTCTTACTACCTCCCCTTGCATTTTCCAACATCGTTTCAGAAATTCTGGAAATGAGAAGAGGATTGTAGCTTCAAGTAAAATATTACTAAGGTTTTGAAGCTAGGATGTAATGAGACAGGAAAAGGGTCCCCCAGCACACTCTGGTTGTGTTTTTCTGAATCATCTCTGTCCTTATCTGGATACCACATACATTCATGGACCAATCCTAAGCTACCAACTCCCATTTGACCAACTCTTGTTGGCCTAAAATATCGTCCCAGGGGCCCATTCTGGGTCTGCCCAGCCATTCTGGACCTCCAGGTGACAGGGTCCTCTTGAAGAAGGGTTGAAATCATCTCCACACCCAGGAGGAAAGGCTGCATGGTTGGGATGGCTATGGGAAGGAACTTCTATAGGGTAGTGGGTTGGAGGGAGAAAATGAAGGTCTCTTATCTGCTAGATAAGACAACTCTAACAACAGAAGGGTGTTCTGTCATGAGGTGGTGTGTGTCAAGTTCGATTCTGACCCATATTGATCCTGTAAGGCAAAGTAGAACTACCCCATAAGGTTAATGAGCTTGGAATCGTTCCCAAACTAACCCCTCAAGGGTTATTTTACCCCCAGAGACAATGATCCATGTCTCTGCAGTCAAACCATTGATCCTCCCTTTAGTAGCTGAGATCTTGTGTCCTTAAAGCTCTTTTGCTCCAAAGTCATTAATTTGGAGACACTTTATAGTCTTCAGAACTACCCCTGGTGGTGTGGTGGGTTAAGCAGCTCATTACTAGCCAAAAGCTTGGTGGTCTGATGCCAGCTCCAACGGAGCAAGATGAGGCGGTCTGCCTAGATAAAGATGTTCAGGCTCAGAGACCCAATGGGGCAGGCCTGCGGTGTCCAAGAGGGTCTCTGTGTTAGAATTGACGCAAAGGCAGCAGGTTGGGTTTGAGTTTGGGTTTGAGTTTGGGGTAGAGTCTCCAGGTGCTCCTTCTGAGGTTTCCCTTCAGGCTCTCTGAGGACCTCAGCAAGAGAGTATCTGACTGGAGGGACGTAAAAGTGGCCCATCATTCATACCAGGCTGAGAGGTTGATGTGGGGGTGGGGAGCGGGGGAGGAGACAGCCTGAGTGAGTGAGCACTCTGGGGTGAGCTGAGGAGAAGGAGCCTCAGATCAAAGGTCCTGTCAGAAAACGGGGGTAGAGGTGAGTCTTTGGGGAAATGCTACTCAAGATGTGGTGTCTTTTTTCTGGAAGAAAGACTTTTCTACAACCCCTTATGTCCATTTCTTGGCAACACCATCCCTGAGGCCATCACATGCATCCTGAGACTCTGATAGGCACCCTTTATGTCTTGGGTTTAAAGACTTCCAGAGAAAATGCCCTGGGCGTCTCCAAGTCACAGCCCCTCAGTTACCACTTCCCTTCCTGTATCTGTTGCCAAACTCTTCATTTTTGTCGTCTTAAATTAGACAACAATGGATAATAGCTTTTAGATATTCACTAGTGGCACCGTGGGCGACTAACAGAAAGGCCAGGGGGTCAAGCCTGCCATCATCCACTCAGTGGGAGAAAGACAGGGCGGTCTGCTTTGATTAAAGAACAATTCTTTTTCTAAAGACTAGTGCTACGCTGTTTGCTAAGGTCTCTGAGTCAGAATTCACTAACAGCAGTGGGTTTGGCTTGGGGATTTGGGATACTCACTTGTGCCAAGACTTGGCATGAAACAGACACCACATGACATGAATTGCAAATGAAGTTTATTGGGCAGACACCAAGACCACAACACATCAGGCAGCAAAGTCAACCGAAGGCGCTATATACATCAGAAGCACGCACGTTTCCCTCAGGACATTTTCTAGGGAAAGAGGGCACGCTTTGAAATTAAATCAACGGGGGTGTGGAGGGGGCAGGATCTTCAACAGGTGATCTGTTTGGAAGAGGACCACCCAATGAACCATGGAAGGGAGCACAGAGGGGGCAGGGACTGGGGCCCAACTGGAAGACTCCTCGGGGGTGTGGGGAGTAGGTGGGGTTCACTGGCTCTGACTGATTTGCTTGGAGAGAAGCTAATTCAAAACTGTGTGTGGTCATCCCTTTCCCCAAAATGCCCTCGGAGATGGATGACAACATCTGACTTGCTGTCGTTAAGAGGAACGGAGACAGATTTGTGCATTCTGGGATGGGAGAAGCAGAGAGGGACACCCCACCCCTCTTTATCTGAAAGAGAAGGTCACGCTGGAACCACAGCCTTCACCTGAGCCAGAGCCACCCCTTTCAGAACCAGAGACTCCCCCTCTGGAGCCAGAACCGCCTCGGGAGCTTCCCCCTCCAGAGCCGGAACCGCCTCTAGAACCCCCTCCGGAGCAGCTTCCCCCAGAGCTGGTACCACCTCGGGAGCCCCCTCCGGAGCCCCCTCCGGAGCCATACCCTCCAGACCCCCCTCTAGAGCCTCCCCCGGAGCCGTAGCCTCCCCCGGAGCCAGAACCACCTCGGGAGCCTCCCCCGGAACCGTAGCCTCCAGACCCGGAGCCGTAGCCTCCGGAGCCCCCCCTGGAGCCGCCGCCGGAGCCGGACCCGCGGCCCCCTCCAGAGCCGTAGCCGCCTCCTCCAGAGCCCGAGCCTCTTCCTCCAGACCCGTGGCTCCCGAAGCCGGCCTTGGACGCCACGTTGGAAGAGAAGGTGCTGCTTGACACCGCTGCAGAACAAGAAGGAGGTGTGACCTGACACGTTCCCAACGCCTCCGCCCGCCTCCGCCCCACCCGGGCCCCAAGACAGGCTCCCCCCGCGCCACTTACACACTGTCACGCTGCTGCTGAGGTCCCCGGACATCCTAGAAGGGACAGGGAGGAAGCGGCTTGAGGCAGAGGACTCGGGTTCTGGACGCCTGTCGTTTTACAGTCCTGCGCACGGTGCAATCGCAAGCACGCGGGCAGCACCCCCCACTTCCCCCGCCCCGTGTATGCCTGGCACCGCAGCTCTGATGCAAGACATCGGCTGTTCATCTCCGACTCCGCGCTGCTAAGAATGAGATGACCCAAAATGACGGAAACAGAAATCCACTTCGGACTGTGCGGCAGGGGTTGTATTCAAAGCCATCGCAGCGATTCTGATATCCCAAAGGCAGGTCACATCCAAAAACTGTTCAAATTGGCAATAGTCTCCCTGCCTCCGTGCTTCGCAGAGAAAGAGGACGGTATGCCATCTCATGGACAGTTACCATCTAGGAAACTCACAGAGGCATCTTCCCACCTTAGGCCACAATTGAGAATTGTCTGTACCCCCTCTTCTAATATGAGTGGGGTGAAGGGGTAGAGGGTCTTGGCTTTGCAGACAGATCAGGAACAGGCTCCCAAAGGAAGTCTCTCTCTCTCTCTCTCTCTCTCTCTCTCTCTCTCTCTCTCTCTCTCTCTCTCTCTCTCTCTCTCCAGCTCGCTCGCTCATGGTCAAGGCAAGAATTTCCCCTGTCCAGTGCTCTAGCTAGATTGAATTACACTGGCAGAGTACTCAGCTCACGGAAGAAACGCCCCCTCGTTCAGAGTTAACAAACAGCTCTGCCTGTCATTCTAAAAACCTGCAAAGAGCTAGGTCTGGCATCCACTCCAGGGGAGCACGCCCCTGCCAGTCAAGCACCTCTGGAAGCATCATCTCTGCCTCTGGGTTCTGGTTTTGAGCCAGGGAGCAGAGGGAGAAGAAGCCACTCATGCTGTGGACCTACACCAGTGCAACATCTCAGCCCCTCTGGAACCCACCGGGTTTCATGTCAGGGGTCTGATCTTTCAGATAAACTCAAGCTGTCTCGTTGATTGCTTGATTTAAGGGCCCGCTGAGCCTTTCTGGCTTGAGAAGCCCACCACGCTCTCATAAGAGTTAAGGGCTCCATTGCCAGTGAAGAGGTGGGCCCTTCAAATCCATACAGAGGCACTTCAGTGGGTGCGTCTCGAAGGCTGCTCACAAAGAAAAGCAGTCTTGAAACCCCCATACAGCAGTTGTCCTATGCACACCTGAGGGCACCCTGAGCTGAAACCTATCCATGACACACCTATGGTACTGCCCTGCTTTTTCCTTTCTCTGCCTCCATCTTCTGCCCTGGTTCTAGAAGAACAGAGAAGTCCAGAAAACTAGCCTTCTCCTCTCCCGGGGGCCCCTCACCTGCACTCCTCGCCCTCCAGCAGCTTCTTGTAGGTGGCAATCTCCATATCCAGGGCCAGCTTGACGTTCATCAGATCCTGGTAGTCACGCAGCAGCCGCGCCAAGTCCTCCCTCGCCTGCTGCAGGGCCTCCTCCAGCTCTGAAAGCTTTTTCTTGGCATCTTTGATGGCATGATCTCCTTTCTGCTCAGCCTCTGCGATGGCATCCTGCACATTCTTGCACTGTGAGGGAAGTGGAGAGGGCTTCTGTGTATGTGTGCAGAGTCAAGTCTGCGCAGTCAGGGAGAGAGGGAGTTAGAGGAGTTCAGGCCAGGGGCATTGGACCCACGAGCAGTGAGGCCCCCTTTGCAGTTACACAAACACGCTCAGACTTATGGTTGCCTTTGGGAAGTCATCCCTTTGTGTTGCCTTTGAATATAACCCAAAGTTTTCTCCATTGTTCCTCTGGATACTCATACCACCAAGCCAGGATCAATATCCCATGTTTACAGATGCAAGCAAGAACATTCCATATTGACTGCTTCACAAATATGCTCCCGCCTATGAGGTTGGCACTCTACCCCTTCATTATCGGAAAGCTAATGGCCCATCCCAGGCCAACTTGCTCCAACATGTACTGCTCTCCCATGACCCTCCAGTTGGTGCTTGGGGCCTGAGCTAAGTAAGCTACATGGAAAGCTAATCCTGCAATTCACAGCCAGTTCAACGGACGCTTGTGTGATCCATTCTTGCTCCTTTCATTCATATGAATGATCAAGGAGCAAACGCCATCCCTTTCCCAATGAAGCCTTCCATTAGAATGTCTTGACAGCTCTAAAATATTGTTTAAACTCTTACATTATGTTAGACTCAGGATGCTGGAGGTGACAAATGCCAGCCTAGAACTTCACACCTTTTCTCTTCTCTTACCAATACACACTCTCTCTCCCAGACAATCATCCTTGCTCTTTCTCTCTTGCATACACTCACCCTCACAGAAGCACACCTAACTGCCAGACACTCCTCAACCCATTACACTGGACCAACCTTATGGACATGGCCTTACCTGCTTTTTCACTTGGCCAATTTCCCCTTGCAGTCTCTGGATCATTCGATTCAGCTCACTGATCTCCATCTTGAGGTCTTTCAGGCTGTCCCCGTGTTTGTTGGCGGTCACCTGGAGCTCCTCGTACTGGCAGAGGAAGAAGAAGACAGTTCATCCATGGGTTTCTGCTTGGAGGAAGCTTTGACTTGAACCAAGGGAAAGGGCCAGCCCTACCGAAAGTCACAGCTGCCTTCCTGGAAGTGAACAGTGACTCATGTACTATAAGGACTTGATGGCATTCTTGGTTGGGGGTATTGGGGATCCTGTGGACGACATTCCTGGGAATGACACCCAACTTCCATGAGACGAGATCCCCCATCATCTCATGGCTTGTAGTTTGAGGTGAAGAGCTAGGGCCCAGTTCTCCCCGTACTCACCTTGCTGTGGTACAGAGCCTCGGCCTCGGTCTTGCTCTTCATGGCGATTTCCTCGTACTGGCTCTGGACATCGGCGATGATGCTGTCCAGGTCCAGGTTGCGGCTGTTGTCCATGGACAGGATGACGTTGGTGTCGGTGACACACTGCTGCAGCTGGGACAGCTCCTATACACACGGGAAGACTGGCCGTGACTACCCTATCCCGAACCAAACGCAGGGAAGGGGCATCCCCCACCCTGGAAATCCACAGACTGTGCGGGGTTAAGAAAAAACCCACAATGACATAGCCACCTTTCTTCAGCCTGGCTCAAGATTTTCTTGAGAACTAGGGGCAGGGGTGTCTGTATTTCTGAACCTCCTGGGTAACCCTTCTGCTGAGTTTTCAAAATGTCCCCAATTGATGGCAAATGCCCTCAAACTACTTCCTGTTTCACATTTGTGTACTAGGGTTGGGGGAGGATAAGAATTCATTTTGACCCCTGAAGTATATTGGACATAATAATGGGAACCAAGCAGGATTCTTCCCAGTAAAACTGAGCATCTGTGGGGTGAAGTGTGTATGTGTGTGTGTGTGTGAGAGAGATCCCCTGATGTGTTCTGTGTCTTACATCCTCTAGGCTTAGAGGAGACAGTCATTTTTCCCTAAGACCTATCCCACAGAAGCCCCCCCACCCCAAGGGCCCTGGAATAATGGCCTACGAAAGTCATCTGGTCCATAGAACACATCGATGGCCCCATTCTGCCAGTCGGGAAGTAAGAATGCTCAGAAGCAACCTCCTTACCGCATCAAAGAGGATCTTCAGAAATTCCAGCTCCTGTTTCAGCACATCCACCTTGGCCTGCAGTTCCACCTTTGTCATGTAGGCATTGTCCACATCCTGCAGGGAGAGTCCAGGGCCTCTGGTGAAACCCATGTTCCCTGCCTCAAGCAGCATCGTTTCCTGTAGGACCCTACCATGTCTTGACCACTCTCTACCCTAAACCCCAGGTGTTTCCACGAGTCATGTCCCCATGGCACCACAATACATCCCCTCCCAGGACCATCAAGGCTCTGGTGGGCCCAAGCCTTGCCGTCTATTCTCTCCTTCCTACTTGAGGCACTGCGGCTTCCCCCTACTTGATACTAATGGCCTCTGATGGGTTTCCACAGCCCTCCACTCACCCACCCGCTCGGCTCACCCCACCTGAATCTCTCTGCATTGTACACCAAATTCTTTGTAGGAACGAGATGTAGAACCAATGCTTTGGGACTGCTAGCTCAAACCACTGTCTACATAACGATGGCATCTTGAAGAAACTCTCCTCCCACGACTTTTGAAGAGAAGTACGTGTTGCATTTGCAAGTCTTGTGATCCAATACGGACCTTGAGTGGGTTGTGGATAAGGAATGCTCCAGGAAATCTGCAGAACATCTTGGAAAACCCCCACCAGCAACGTCAACTAGAGAGACACCTGGGGTTCTGAAGTGCCACCCACAGATTCATTGCCTCGTTTCCTCAGGCTGTTTCACTCAGAGCTAGCTTCCAACCGCTTCACTTAAATAGCACAGGATTCTGGAACATCCCCTCCCCGCCCCCTAGTTATGGAAATACCCTGGCTCACCTTTTTAATGGTCACAAAATCATTCTCCGCACATGTACGCTTGTTGATTTCATCCTCATATCTGTTGGCACCCAAAGGACGGGCCGGTTAGATGAGGTTCTAGCTTTTCTTTTGTTTATCTGTTCTGACACGGTTTACCCCCATATACCCAAGGCTCTGAGGCTAGTAGACAGTCTTTAAACATGGACATGAACACTGTGGTACCCAAAGAGAGCATCGCTTTCTGTCAATTCACATCCAACTCCACAAACAAACTAGGGTCTCTCAATCCCTAAATCAGAGGCCTGGTGGGGTAGCCGTTACACATTGGACTGCTCACTGCGAGGCCAGCGATTTGAAACTACCAGGTGCCACACGGCAGAAAGATGAGGCTTGTGGCTCCCACTGAGCTAAAGTCCCAGACGCCCACGGGGGCCATTCTTGCCTGTACTTTGTGGCAGAGAGTGAGAAAGCCCCGAACATCTCTGCAAGTCACACACACAGCTACAAGGCCTTTCCCTTTCCTCCCACTGGAGACAGTGGCTCTCCGGGGACTGCTCTGTTGACTCAGCAATCTGTATCTGCCCTCGGGGTTTATGCCGGCACCTACCTCTTCTTATAATCCTCCACCAGATCCTGCATGTTGTTCAGCTCAGAATCCTGGGATGCCCTCTGGGTGGAGAGCCCATTCAGGTATTTCTCCAGGTTGGCGATATACGCCTGGAAGATGGGGTCCAGGTTGGTGGTCCGGGAGCCCACATCCATCTGCTGCAGCAGTTCCCATTTGGTCTCCAGCACCTGGTTCTGCTGCTCCAGGAAGCGCACCTGCCAAGCCCCAAGAGGAAATCCTGTGAGCTCTGAGAAGCAACCACCATCAGCCCAGAGCCGGAGAATCCGAGAAGGGATCGATGAGGTTCCATGCTGATCAGCCTGGATCAGATCCTTGGGCCGGAGTTTCTGCTCCCCCTGCCTGCGACCCCCGAGTCCTGCAGACTCGTGCTGCTCTGTGGGCCCCGACCCTGAAAGAACCTCCTTCGTGCATGTACTATTCTCTTTCACAACTGCCTGCTCCACTCTGGGCCACTTCCCTCCCCATCCCAACGGAATTCCAGGCAGAAGTCCCATCGATTCTGGGGAACACGGAAAGCAGGCTTTCACTAGCATCACTCCTGGGCATGGGAGTTCCTCTGGCTGTGTTTGGAGCAGCCGGTGCATTCCTGAGACAGGCTCACCTGCCCTGGAATCGGAGAGAAGCCAGGAGGAACACTCCAAGGTGACAGCCATGAAGATTTGCATGGGCTCCGAATGGAGATCGCTGCTCATGAAGGCGGGACTTCCACTCCTCCCCCAGGTCCCACCATAAGTGGGGGCGGGGGTGCTCAACTTGCCAGAATTGCATGGACTCATAACTTCTCAGGAGGGGAAATGCCAATCTCGGCATATAGCCCACCTCCCCGCAAAAAAGAAGCTGTCACACAGCGTGAACACCTGTTAGGTGGAACAGCACTCACAATCCCTCCGCTCAGGAAGGATAAAGAAGCCTGCTCCGGAAGGATAAAGCAGCTGCCATCCCAACTGCTTCGACAGGAGCCCCTCTGTGCCTGTCCTGTCCTTTGGGTGGGGCCGGGCAAGCAGGCCACTGAGATTGTCGGCGGGAGGGAGCCAGGCTCTCCCGACTCACCTTGTCGATGAAGGTGGCGAATTTGTTGTTGAGGGTTTTGATCTGCTCTCGTTCCTGAGACTTCACATTCTGAATTTCGGGGTCAACTTTCACGTTGAGAGGCTCCAGGAGGCTCTGGTTGATGGAGACTTCGTGGATGCCGCCGCCAGGGAATCCTCCAGGCCCAAAGCCACCAGGGCCCCCAAAGCCACCAAGACCCCCAAAGCCACCGCCGCCTCCAAAGCGGCCTCCGCCCAAACCACCTCCTCCGAAACCGCTGCCTCCTCCGAAGCCGCCGCCGCCGAAGCCTCTGCCCCCTCCGAAGCCGCTGCCTCCTCCGAAACCGCTGCCTCCTCCAAAACCGCTGCCTCCTCCAAAACCGCTGCCCCCTCCGAAGCCACCTCCGCGGCCACCAAATCCACCACAGGATCCGAAGCTTCCACCTCCGCCAGCCACGCTTATGGAAATGCTCCTCGATCCGCCAAGGCCAACCAGACTCTGGCTGCCAAAACCGCCTCCACAGGCGCCCCCTCCGCCACCACCGTGGCGGCTCAAGCAGGAGAAGCCGCTGCCCGATCTCCGGCTCCCACTGGAGACCACGGCCGAGCCACTGCTAAAGCCCCGGAATCGTCCTCCGCCGCCGCCGCCGCCGCCGCCGCCGCCTCCTCTTCCGCGGGATTTGTAGGACATCTGACAACTCATGATGCTGCTTCGCCCAGGGAGGACCGTCCAACGTGTCTGAGAAGAGCTAAGGCTGGAGACTCAACTCTGCTGCGGGGAGACGGTCAGGGTCCCCTTATATACCTGTCGAGTAGGTGTTGGTGTACATGGGTGTGGGCGCACCCGGGCGTGGGTTTGGTCTGCCTGGAAGCTACTCCTGGTGAGTGAGTATCAAGCTAATAGCTATTAAAAATCTGCTAATCAGCTCCATCCCAGAACTTGCTTTGACTGCAAACCTCTGTTTATCTGGGCATCTGTCACGCATTTCGATTTCTGTGAAATCATCAGAAGAGGAGATCACGGCCGGGGTTTCCCAATCTGAAGGAGACCTGCAGCGCCCTCTTCCCTGCTGGGGCCTTACCCCAGCAGCGCTGGTTACCACTCAGTCCTGTGCGGGCTTGCTGCCCCGAGGGGGGGTGGGGGTGGGGGCAGGCTCGGAGGCTGTGGGAACCCCTCCATTGCCCTGCATCGTCCTCTTTGCTCTGCCCCAGGGAGAATTTAAGTGGGGGTGGGGGTGGGGGGGTGGAGTGGATGTTATTCTGGAATGCTGCAAACAAGCTGTGGCTTTCCAAATGATCTCGGGACTTTCGTTCCCGTGGGACACCACCGGGAATTCACAAAAGCCAAGCCGCGGATGAGTGAGGACTTTCTTGGCTGCCACTAGAGTGTTGACACTCATCCATCCCATCGCTTTTCCACCTGAGAACCCAGAACATAAAGAGACGCGGTGTCGTTTCTGCTCCCGGAGCAGTGACTTCAGCTCCCACCAAAAGGCTGTGTCCGAAGACGACACCCATTCAAGATCCACGCTGACGTTGGTTCACGCCATTAGCAAGCCTGAATTTCTCAGTGATTCTGCTAAGCTACCCAAGGGAGGGGCGATATCAGGAGACCCCCTCGAGTCGGACTAGGACATGCAAGTTCAAAGTGACGATGAAATGCTGTGACTGAAGTGGAAGTCGGAAGTCCCACGCTTGCGTCTTGGTCATGTCACTGACAGCTAGGACCTTGCCTTAAACTCTGAGGCTCGATATTCTCACCTATAAAATGGAACGTTTATGTGACGTGTTTTGCAGCATAATACTAGTGGAAGGTAGCATTACTCTTTGGATCAAAGCAAAGGTAGCTTCCCCCCCCCCCTTTAACTCTTGGCATCTTATTTTCTCTTCTGATGGCTTTGACAAGACAGGTGCCAACAGTTATGGAACTCGAATGGCCCAGTTGCACTGGGGGCAGTGCTGGGTGAACGGTGTACTGCTAACCACAAGGTGGGTTCAACTAGAGACTCAACTCTGCTGCGGCGGGGAGAGTCACTTTGCAGGAAACTCACGGGGTTATGTGCTCCCATAAAGAGGTCCTGCCTCCGGAACCCAATGTGATTCGGAGCTGACTGCAGGACAGTGAGTTGGTTCTTTGGCAGAACAGAGGTAGGATGAAATGATGAGAAGCAAAAATTTGGAGTTTGTTTCAATTTTATTTGTAGTTAACTGGTCTTAAACAATGAATGATCTTCTTTGAGCCCCAGATTCTTCATCTATGAAAGGTGAGATGGGGACATTCATGAAGTCTATACAGAAGCACACCAGCCTGTGTGATCCAAGGACAGTAAATAATAAAATCCAAATCCGAAGGAGGGAACTGTAGCAGAGCTTGAATTGTGAACACCTGGTTTGTAGAAACCAGGGGTGACAGTGGGAGCCCACTTGCAAGGTCCATGCGTGGGTTGAGCCTCCAGGTAATCCCCTCTGATCACAGTGGAGGGATGTGTGTTATCACACAAAGAGCATTGCAGAGTCCACTAGGACAAATGCAGCTAGGTTAACGTGTAATGTCTTATGGTTTGATCTCCTTTTTGACCCATTTTATATGTTTCAGGTTTTTTTTTTTTAAGTGAAGGGGGAATTCACATGGTTTACATCTCTGGTGAATTCCCTCTGACCACAGACCAGAGATGTGAATTTTATAAAGAGGAGATGTGTGTGTGTGTGTGTGTGTGTGTGTGTGTGTGTTGGAATGAAGGTGGGGGGTTAGAACAATATGGCTGTTGTGAAAACAGAATGAAATAATGTAGGCAGCATGCTAAACATAATCCCTAGTTATGCCTTCCGATACCCCCACCTCCCCCACTAGGTCTCCAGTCCACTACATGACACAGATGAGTGTAGGGGTGACGACTCGGGGAACAGCTCAAGGTCTTTCATGGGTAAGAAGTGAATGCTGAGGGAAGCTCTTCGAGGTGGCTCCTTGATAAATTTTTCTGTCCCCAATCTGGTTTATGTAATTATACACATGCAAATAGATCGTAAAGCTAAAATGCTTTGGAGAGACTTTCCACCCAAAGCCAAGTGCTTTCTTATCTATGGTTATCTGAACAACGCCCTAATTGTCCTTTACTCTGCTGACTGTGTCGAGGCCACGCCAGTTTCTGGGGGTCTTAGTCCCTCTGCAAGGAAAAGCACTGAGTGGGGTCTGAGCCTCTACCCTGCCGGGGGCTTGTGCCGGGCTCTGGTCTGCGTGATTGATGGCTCAACACTCTGCCATCATGTGGTCTCCTTTTCCTGTATCTCTTCAGGCACCTTCACTCTCGAGACTCACAGCCAACATCTCAAAGTCAAGTTACAGGGAAGAGCCCTTCCCCTTCCTGGAAATCAGGGCCCAGTATTTCCACCACTCGGCTGCTCCACGGAGTCTCCCGATTTTCTTCCCTTTCCCTTTTTCTTGATCTCAGTATGCCTTCACGGATGATTAGGGCTGGCACTGTCTACAGAGTCAAGTATAGGAGCGAGTGTCTTTTCGCTGGCCATGCACGCATCTTGGGCTCCTCTTGTCCCACAAGGGTCTGTTGGCATTGCGAAGCTTTGCTGTTTCTGAGACTCAAATGGGGATCCTACAGCGCGAGACCTTTCTGCTCCTCAGTTGTTCTCTCCCAAGATGCCAGCAAGCCCAGGATCCTAGGTGTTCACCCCATAGATTTCCCAGAGCACAGGCTTGCTCTTCTGGCAGAGTAGTTATCCCCTGGTTTCCATCAGGGGGACTCACCAGTGAGCCAGTGGGAAATAAGCCCCCGGGGGGTGTGGGTGCTCACCCCAGGTTCTCCCCATCAGGATGACCTTGTCCCTTAGAGCCCCATCATTGGGACCACCTTGAGAAACCAAGGAGCCGTGTCTCTGGAACTCTGCAGGGAAGAACCAAGATCCTTTTAATCCCAACAACAACCCACTTCCACCCCCACGCCCTTAATACAGCAAATCTGTGTGTGATTCTGAAGCTATTTCTGTGGGCTTGGGTCTGGAAGACAGGTTCCCCTGATGGGTGTATATAAGTGTTCTGAAGCTTTATGGTGTCCTGAATTTTTACCTCCTTGCAAGCACCTAGTCCCTAAAGATCCCAGTTGAGAAGCCCTCTCAAGTGTCTGCCCCACCTCCAACCAGGGGTTTTCCTCCAGGATCGGTGAAAGCCATCTGTCCCATTCACCAGCTTCCCAGCATGGCTGCAGAGTGACTGAGCCTTCACACCCTCTGCCTCCCACTGCCCTGGGTTGAAAACCAAGTGTTCACGTTCCAACCAAAATGACTAAAACAAGTTCCTGAACAAAACGCCCTCTTTTCCAGTCCCAGCTGTAGCATTCAGGATGCTCGAGGACCGAGCCATCAGGGCAACAGAGCAGGCAGTCACCGCTGGGCTAGAGAGGAAGGTCCAGCAGGCAGCCCCGGAGCTGAATAGTCACCAGTGCCGGAGCCTGGTCCCTGCACTGCCCATTCTGCCAGTACATCCATCCATCCTGAGCACGGATCCTGTTCTGCAGAACTCCCAGCTTCAGTGGATACTAGGGAAGGTAGGACAGGAGGCTGACAGGCGCCTGACGGGAGCCACTTGCTCAATATCTGCCTCCGGGGCATTTCTTTGTAAATAAATCTTTTTCAATTGCTTACTCAGCCAATAGCGCCAGCCCTGACCTAGTTCTCCATCACAGCCCCAGGTCTTCCCTCTTGTCTTACCTAACATGAAATTTCTCCTTCTTCATCTTCATCTTTTTCTTCTCCTTCTATTAAGCCCACCCCTTTCCATATAGAATAAGCCACTCTGAGCAAATTGGTTGTTACTAAGAACCCAGGTGGGTGAGCAGCTAGGCCCACCCACGGCATGAAGTTCCAACACCCCAATCTCACATACCTGCATTTTAGAAGGAGGGGGCACCAGAACATACATATCAGCTTATCAGGAAACCTGAAAGAGCCCCAAAGCCATGCCAAGCCAGAAAACGAGGGGAAAGAGGGACAGAGACACAGTCCACCACAAACAGGAGTGATTCCGTGCATCTTGATGGAACAACCCAGAAAACCATGAGCACCAGTCCATGAATGAGCTCCCAGTGTTGTGCCTGGAACATAGTAAATGCTCAAGCAATGTGCCGTCCTTCTCCATTGCTGTAGACTTCCGCCACCATCACCCATTGCCATTGAGTTTATTGGGACTTATCCGGACCATGTGTGGGGTTTCCAAGACTGTAAGTCCTTACAGGATCAGACAACCTCATTGTTTTCCCCCTCCCTCCCCTGCAATGAAGGAATATGTTGGGTTCGACCCACCAACTTTCAAGTGAATAGTCCAGGTGTCATCTATTATTCTAATTTTCTAACCAGGGTCCTGAAATACATGATCCCAAAAATGGGAATTGAGATTTTCTAAATGTGCTCTCACGGGGCAAATTCACCCCATTCGGTGTCATGGACTGTATTTCTCTTACTGATCCTGGTTGACTTGAAAACTGTCCAGTTAGTGGCATTGCCCTGATAGGCTACATGGTGGTTTCCATCCATAGTATGCCTCCATCACCAGAGTGACAAAAAAAGGGCCTGTCACAAAAAGCTGTCTCAGCCACAAATCTCCTTCCAGCTACACAGTTTCCCGGACCACGTGCTCTTCCCCCTCTGGCAACAATATTCTTTACAGAAGGCATGGCAATATATGGAAGAAAAATCCAATTGTCCCATATTTTATTCCCTCCCAGGTCACAGCACACATGCCTTCCAAGCAATGCAGAGACCTCTCCCCCAGAGTCCATGCTGCCCTTCCTACCTGAGCTCTCCTCCAGGAAGCCTTTCTTTAGTTCTATATAATACTGCTGCCATTGCCTGGGGCCTCATATCTGGACAACTGCATTATTCAGTAGCGCCCTGGTGCGCCCACAGGGAGCTCTGTCAGGCTTTTCCAGCCCACATGGCTCCTCTCACTCTCAGCCCCATCACCTCACACTTCCTTGCCATCTAAGACTACCCTCCCACCCCCACCCTTGGGTGAGCTCTTTACTCTCTCCAAGCTTTCCTGTGTTGGGCTGACTGAGAAATAATGATAGGAAGAGACAATAGGAAAACACAGAAAGAGGGAGAAAGGAGAAGCAGGAGAACTCTTGTTCTTCAGAGGCCAATGTCAAAGCTGTTAGACCCTTTTCGGGGGTCGAACGACCCTTTCACAGGGGTCACCTAATTCATGACAGTAGTAAAATTACAGTTGTGAAGTAGCAACAAAAATAATTTTATGCTTGGTGGGGGGCAGGGGGGAGGAAGTAACCACAACATGAAGAATTGTATTAAAGGGTCCCAACATGACGAAGGTTGAGAACCACTGTGTGAGAGACATCTTGAGGACCATGGCGAGTGGATGGCTAATTCTAGAAAGAGTGGCCAAACGCTTGACTCTAAGTGAGCTAGTGGCACAGGATTTTCGTCTGTTATTAATAATAACAGTCCCAAAGAATCTGGACAGTTGTTTTTGTGTTGTTTTGTTTTTCAATTTAAAAAAATCATGGGTCTTCCCAACTCTCCTGTGACCGTCTCAAAAGGCAAGCGAAAACACTCCCAGTAGAGCAGTGGATCGCTGTTTAATAGACCCAGTACAGTCATTAATGTGAGATGTATTAAATTTATGACATTCAAATGACATTTTTATGAGCCGTAGGCACACTTACTAGCCCATTGGGAATTCAAATCAGTCTACGTATCTCTAGTGGGATTTCTAGAAGGGAAGTTGTCTTTAGGATAAGCTGGAGTGAGTGTCTTGAGGAGTAGAAGTTCAGGCCATCAGAAAACACCTGTTGGCACTGGGCACATCTTCCAGAAAACACCTCTTGGCACTGGGCACATCTCTGTCCTCCTCCCTTTCACCTTCCCTTTTCTCACCAGTGAAGTGAAGGACTTGCAAACCCACAGAAACAGGTAGACTCGTTAAAGAGTTGGAAGCGCTATGTTTTCCTTGCAGCCCTGTGACCCAGGGACAACCCTCGGCCCTTAGGAGCCTTGGTTTTCTCTTATATGCAAAGGAGACAATGGACTAGCGATTCCTCCACTTCCCTTGAGTTTGGACCTCGGTAGGTGCTTCCACAAGACCTTGATAGCGAAATTCACGAGCACTGAAAAAAGCTAGGAGGGTTTGGAAAACAGCAGGTGTAGACCCTCTGTCATGTATTCCTCATAGGAGACCAGAGAAGAATCGCAGCAGAAAAGTGGGCAGGGAGGCACCCACCAGAGAGGCAAGAGGAAGGCGATCTCCAGCTGGTTCAGAGAGAGAGTGTGTGCTGTCAGACAGGAACTGCGAAATACCTGCAGGGGTGGACAATTAGCGTCTGAGAGGAGCAACTTCATTAAGCCTTGAGTCCTTGATCCGCGCGTGTTCCTCCAAGACTGATGTCTCTGTGTCTGAAAGGTGCCTCGAAGTGGAACTGATCCATAAAAAGTGTCTCTTGGACGTAGTGTGCCAACTGTTGAGCAAAGCAGTTCAGAATCCAAAATCTGATGCCTCTCCATTTATGCTTGGATCTCAGAGCTCCCCAACACACTGCTAGTAAATGGGGCACACTCCCTTCTCTGGCGGGAACCCCCACACGAGCCACTCGGAGGAGCTCTGAGAAATGTCTGTTGGAGATTCGGAGTTTCAGAGAGTGTGACATCAGGGGGTGCCCTCTTCCCCCTTGAACAGAAATATCGGTGCTGTTTCCGGTATCTGTCTGGACCACCTGTTCATTTGGGTTTGAAGGTTTTGATGCGGGGCCTCTTCCACACAGAGACCCAAAGATGGAAACATTATTTATCCTCCCCAAAAGAAAGATCCTTGGGAATGGGAGGTAGAGATGGAGGGTCTATATGGAACTTCCCCTTCCACTCCAACACACACATACACAAACACACACACACGCACACACCAGTAACCAGCTAGAGTGACATACACTGCGGATGTACCGGCCCCCCTTCCTCAGACAGTCACTCTTTCTAAAGGGACCTGGCACCACATGAGGGTGGCACGCCATCCTTACAGCAGAAGCCCCAAGAGGTCGGAATGACGCCTGCACTTCTCCTCATTGGAGATTTAGCTCCGTGTCACGTATTCACGAAGCAGAAAGACTTCTCTGCTAGCTAGGGATGATTGTGGTGGAACTTTATGACGGGCACACTGTGGTAGGGTTGTCCAGGTAAATCCGTGAGGCCAGATCCCGGCTAATGTTTTCCTACTCCCTGTCCCTATAGACAGCAGCCAGAGATAAGCTGAACCACTCTAGTGCCACAGATTACTGCCCCTACCCCCAGATGGGCTGTCTGGTCTTCTGTAGTCCAGTTTCCTGGATGCACATCAGAGCATGGGCAAGAGGCTTCTGCAGTGTCGGAGACATGAGGTTTCTGCTCATAGCCAAGACAGTGGAGACGGCAGTGGGCAGTCTGGCATGGAGTTGGGAGGGCTGTGGGTGTTGGTGAGGAGGACGGTGGGGATGGGGAGGAAGGGTGGGTGATAGACTATAGATTGAATATGAAAAATAAAGGAGAACCTCTCCCTCGCATGTCCCACAACCCAGGAAGGATGAGGATAGCTCTGGGAATTCTTTCTCCTCCCTCCTTGGGGTGAATCTAGCGGAAAGCCTCTCTGGGGAGGTTACTATGAAACCACAGGGAATGACGGACCTCCAACGTCCATGTCCTGCTCTCTTTGGGGCGAGAGGCGCGGCCGCAGACAGCGAGGTGAGGGCCTGACCCTGGTGAAGCGTCGGCAGGAGAGAGTCATCTGGTGCCGTGCCCAGGAGCCCTGCCCTGGGAGGTGGGGAGTGAGGAGTAAATCAAGGACGTCTGGGAAAGTGGATACTGTGTTGCACAGGAGCCACCACAGCCGACTTGGAGGAGTGGAGGTAGCAGTTAGGAGAGGGCTGGGAGGTAGGAGCCTGTCGTCCTGGAGCTAGAGGGCTGTGGAGGGGATGGCACGGCGGTGGGAGGGGTTGGGGGCACTGGGTGAATCTCCCTGGGTGAGATGACGGGGCGTTGGAGGAAGCGGGGAGAACGGGTCACCTGTCTTGCTGCTAATCTCTGATAATGTTGACAGAAGTCCCAGCTGCCTGCTCAGGAGTTTAATAGCTCCCACACCCTTGGGATTTGATCTCTTACTCACCAACCACGTTCATCCTGGATTTTCCGCCTGCATTGCCCTCTTTACCTAGAATAGCCTCTGGGAGGTTGCACTGAACTAACCCTCCAGTATCCTTCGGCATCGACCGAAGCTTCGCTCCCGAAGAAGCTGCTTGCATTCTTAGCTGTATTGCCTGACATCTGGGTTCTTCTTAGGCATACCCTATTTCCAGGCAGCAAGCAGAGGGACATCAGACTGGGGCAGGGGAGCCTGCCTAGAGGACCATTTTCATTGTGCTTTGAGAAACAGACTCTGTCTTGGACCTAAAATTTAGACAGACACATGCCAGGGCAGGATCAATCTCCTTGTCCTTCCTGTGGGAAGAAGGTAAAAATTCCAGGCAGTGGAAGGAAACAAGATCAAGGTGAGTTCTGATGTGGGGGTGGGAGAAGCCTGGCCAGGTGTCTACACTGGCATTTTAGAACAACACTCAACTCTGTCAGGTGAGGCTCATTCCCCTTTTACTCACTCCCACACCCCCTCTTCTGTGCCCACCTGCCCACCCTCCTTCCTAAGTATGATCCAAATGCAAAGAACCTTCAAAAGACTGAAAGGACATCTTCCTCGTCATCTTGTGCCAGAACCCTGGAGGGTTAGGGGGTGACAAAAAGATGCTGAGTCTTGATCCCAAGCAGAACTTCCCAGCACTAAACTGGATGGTTCAGCACTGAACTGGATTCCAGGCTTTCACAGGTCAGGCCTTTGGGGCTCTTCCCAGTGTCTGTGTGTTCCGCTTGCCCTACTTTCCAGCATGAAAAGTACCGGGGTGCTCTGAACTTACAATCACACCCAAGAAAGTGGAGATAGTTGGGTGAGTAGGCACAGAGGAGGGGAAGGAGGGCTGTTGGGGATGGGGAACACCTCAAAGGCTAGAAGCTAAGGGGTCCTCTGTGTAGGGAGAGAGGAGCAATAATAATTCGTCCTGGCACAATACCTTGTAACAAGCAGGAACTCTGCTGTATTCAGGGACATGGCTTTGTCAGACACACCTGGACGGTATCTCAGTCCCATGACTTATAACTTCTGACCTTAGAAGGGTCCGCTCCCCTTCCCTGAGGGTCCCTTCCTCATCTGTGCAGTGGGGGTGCAGGAGAGGGTGGGGGCTCCTGCCAAAACATCAACCTAGCACAATTTCCAACGCCAACAAAATGCTTCTGCTTTCTCTCCTGGTCTCCGGCAGAAAATGTGCAGAAATGTCAGTCATGATCCAGAAGCAATCGCCACGAGTGGTCCACTAGCTCCTGTGTCTCAATTGGCCATTCCTAGCCGAGCTAGCAGTAGCCCTTATAGGAGAGGAGTCCTTTGCGCTTGCACACGTGTTTCTACATAAAGGAGGATTAGGGAGCACTCTCAAGACCCACAAGAAGGAAGCCACAAGAAAGCATGAGGGGGACCCAGGAAATGCCCCTCTCTCCAGGCTGCCAGCTGCTTCGGGGCTGGTTGAGTGATCACACTCTCGAGGGTCGTCTAAAGGAGGGCCACAGCAGGGACACGGACTCCCCTGGTGGAGCGCTGGAGGTCACCAGGCTTGAGCCCTTTCACCTTGGCAGTCTCCCTCGGGAATAAGTACAGCAGGGATTATTGTCCCCGTTCCACACGTGAGCAGACTGAGCCCCTGAGGCCAGTGGGGTGGCCTGCTCACCATGACAAGATGATGAAGATGCAGCCTCCAACCCCTCCTGGGAGCCCCACTTTCACCCTTTCTACCTAACTCGCTGCTCACCCCACGGAGGAGCGTGAGGGAGAGTGCCCTGCCCCTCTGAGAGGCTCCCCACCCTGCTCCAGTATCTGTGCTAATTAGCAGCTCAGACGCACACGCCGTGGAGGAGACTCCGACAACAGCGATGGCACCTTCCTGACTAACGATGAAGAAATGACAGCTGGGGGACTTGCCACGGTCACATACTTCTCAGGTGATGGAACTGGAACCCAGCCCAGCAGCTCCTGCACTGGAGCCACACCCCCTTTGGTGACACTGGCTTTGCAAGCCAGCAAAGACCTCAGGTGGGTCCACAGCAGGGGGATAGCCAGGGGCTGGTTACACAAATAAGCAAGGTTAGCAGAGACTCGTTTGTGTTTGCCTACTGATCTGTAGGGGAAAATTACACACCTCTTTTCTTAATCCGATATTTTGATGATGGGGTAATACACCACTAGGCTTGATACATTCTGCCGTCAACACTCGGTTACCCACGGCGATGGAGACTTGGCGTGTGGGCCTGGGGGATTGCTGTCGCTGTCAGATGGGGTCAAGCCCACACCGAAGCCCAGAGGCTGGGTGTGACAGAGTTGGCGGCCTCGCAAAGGGACTCCATTGATCTCTAGGTCTTTGTCCCCCAGAGACCCTGGCGGGATTCAAACCACCAGCCTTCTGGCTAGCAGCCAAGGGCTTAAACTTTTGGTCTGCCTCAGCTTTGACAAGCTTATAAATCTTTCCTTGCAGTGCTTGCCCTGGGCCTGTGAACGTCACCAAGTAGAATCCTCCTTCCTATCCGATCCTGTGCCAATGGGAACACCCGGGAAAGGGCCTCAGCCAGGGTGGCCCCTAAGATGAAGAATTAATAACAACAGCTGCTGCGCTGTCAGCTCCAGTCACATGTGCTTCCCAGGGGACCCGTGCTCAGTAGAGTTTTCAAGGCGGACATTCAGACCCTTCACCAGCACACCACCAGGCCTCTCTTCCGCAGTCCCACTCAGCCAGTTCCAACTGCCAACCTTGCCACGAAGGATGATGGAAATCAGCCCTTCCTACCCCTACGGACTCTCCAACCCAGGGGCAAGGTTATCTTACGCGGGCCCCAGGGGACTGTCACCAGCCATAAAGTGGTGGCTTGCCCATCAGTGGGATGGACTGCATCCCTCTGGTCCTGCAGGTGCCTGCCTCTCCAGGAGAACCTTGCCACACCACCTGCCTCCAGCCTGGCACATCACCGTGGAAGCCTGGTTCATCCGCCATCAAGCCCAGAGAGAGAATCACGGAAGCAAAGGTGTCCTCAAAACAGCCACTCTCCCTGGAGCTTGGAGGGGTTTCCCAAGTCCCAAGCAACACAGGGTGAGGGAGGACACGCGGGCGCTCATCTGTGAATGCTGATGCTGGATGTGTCGGCCGTGGGACCAGCTCGTGACACACACACACACACACACACACACACACACACACACAGCCATCGCATCCATTCTGACTCATTCATAGTGACCCTGTAAGACAGGCTAAAACTGGCTGTGTGCCTTTCCAAGACCATGACTGTCCTGGGAGTAGAAAGGTCTGCCTCTCTCCCAAGAAGTGGCTGGTGGTTTAGAACCCCATGCCACAAGGTCAGCAGTCCAGCATGTCACAACCACGCCCCACAGAGATCTGAGCTGACAAGAGGAGAAATTAAAAAAAAGGGGGGGGGGATAAACCGACTCTCTGGTTTCCTGCAGTGTGAGAGCGTGGAGAACAGGATTGTGTCCGTGGTTAGGTCCAGACAGCAATGATGGAGACTGTCCACTGGCACACCCCTTCGCATCTTCCAAATAGCAGAGTTTAATTAAGGACCCGGAGCTGAGCGAGGGGCCAGATTCCCCATCCTCATCGCAGGCAGACAGGGGACCACAATCAGAAGCTCAGATCACGGGGTCTTCTTCCAGGACAAAAAGGCTCTTGCATTGGAATTGGTAACATCCCCAGAGAGCCCACTGATCCCTCCCACCCCATGACTTTTGACCTCTCCTCCAAGGCCCCCCTCAAATGGTACCTCCTCCTGGCTAAGCACTCTGGTGTCATGAGCTCCCCCACTCTGACTGACTCCCTCCGGTGCTGGTTCCCAATCCAAGTTTGTGAGCAATAAGAATGTATGGAGCAGCTGCATCCTTGGGATGAAGAGGTGAAGAAGTCATAGTCCCTGCCCTCGGAGAGTGCACTGGCCCATGGAAGAGACTCGGGAGCAAGACAGGGGACGGTGTGCGGGTAAGAGTTTCTCTGGGGACAGAGGGCCCTCTGAGAGCATGTTGGTTTCTGCGGTGTACGTTCACCGATTTCAAGCCACTGGCCTGGCTTTACCAAATTCAATTGGCTCTCACAAGTCAGTACAAGCTGTTCCCGGGATACCGATGGAGGTATCAGAAGCCAGGAGACCATACCTTGGAAAATGATGTCCAGAGAGACTGTCCAGAGAAAAGGAAGAGGACATGGAACCGTCCGGTGTGCTGGGAGAACAGCTACCCATTCCCTAGGCCTTACCCAGAGCAGGAACCAGATGCCACTGGCCATGGGGGTAGATCCTCACGAGAAGTGTCCTGTGAGAGTTCGTGATTTTGACCCTGGCTCCCGCTTCTCACCTGCTTTCATCCAACTTAACCCCAACTGAGCTCCACCCCCATCCAGTACAATCTAGGGTTTGGCTGGGGGGTGGGGGGGTTGGGAAACAGTCTTGATGAGAGAGGGTCTTTCCAACTAAGGTCTGACGGTCTCTATTTGGACGGTCCTTTACCACAAGGAGACACACTGATTGCTTTACCCTGAAGTCCACTCATCCCCGGCATCTAGCTGATAGCAGCCATCCACAGGAGAGGCTCGACACGTCCCCTAGTGAAAACCAGTGCCGTGTGCTGCGAGTCAAGAGTCCAATAGCAATCTGGATAGGGCCTGAGAGACTTGTCCGCCTGACTTACAGAGCCCTCCCTGCCCGAAGCCTCTAGAGCCAGCCTGTGTCACACCGCCGCTGGAGAGAACATCTCCAACGAGCCACACTCCCATCCCTGACCCCAGCCTTCCAGAAGGGCTAGCCCCTGAGGGTTTCCCAAAGGGACTGGGCTGTGGGGTCTACAACCCTCCATCACCTCACCTTGCTAAGTGCCTGTCTCCCAAGACATGGTGCAGGGGCCTCTCCAGCCCAGTCAATTCTATGTTCCAAAAAAGGACCAAGCTATCTCCCTTGTAGCTTTCTTTTTCTTTCTTTCTTTCTTTTTTTTTTTTTTTTTTTTTTGGCATCACTGCCCTGGTGGGAGTAGGAAGCCCACCCTTGCTCTAGGAGAGCTGCTGCTGGACTTGAACCATCAACCCTGTGGGCCCCAGCCCTGCACACAACCACTGCACCACCAGGGCTCAGCTCTTCCTTGTAGCATTATAACCAAGAAAAAGTCTTTTTAGTATTTTTTATTATTCTCAAGAAGTTAGGGATCCAAACTGCATACTCCCTCACTGTCTCTGGGAGCCACTGACTCTCATTAAATATATTATATATAATATATATGTATATATATATATTCAATGCATCGTTACATGTAAAGGAGCCTTTATACCAGCAGAGGACACTCCATACTGCCTAGACAGAACAAGCAGGGCCTATTGACAGATTGGAAAGTGGGCGTGGGCACCAGGGAGGGGTGGGAACAACTAACTCTACACGAACCTGGAAGGTCACAAGTTGACTAAGACAGCGCCATTTTTTCTGATTGCGGATTGACAGGGAGTGCCACATTCCCTCAGGGAGGTGTGGGAGGGGCGAGCACGGTGACACAGAGCAGCAAGGATGTGTCTTGGGCATCCCTCCTTTCAACGAACAACTGAAAACTACAGGCACCTCCCAAATGTCTCCTAGGCTTCCTGCCTTTCTCTCTCCTTCTCATCTGACGTGAGACGCTCGGTCCCCCAGAGATCAACTCTCAAAACCAGGCCTCCTGGGAAGGGCCCACAGTGCTCGTGTCCTTTGCCTACCCAAATCCCGGGTATATCTCTAAGTTCTTGGCAGCTCAGTCAGCCTTTGGTTCCCATTGACTTCTCCCCCATTGGCTGCTTCTAGAAATGTTCTCCCTTCTTGGTCTCCATGACACCACGGTTCTCTCCTGCCTCCCTGTCCACAGTAACTGCTCCCTTACGCTCTGTGGACTTTCTCTGCCTGAGTCTTTAGCAATCCATTCCCTGGTTTTGTTTTAGAGGAAGATCTAAATCAGTGTCTTTAATGCACGTGGGAGAAGAAGCAGAAACTAATAAAGTTATAGAATGCAGGGTCCGCATCGTCGACACTCAGAGATGTGGCCTTTTCTTAGGCCTCAGCCCCACCCAGACGCGCTACAAAGGAAAAGTCAAGTGGAAAAGAGGTGCCTTGCAGTCCACTCTCCCTTTCTCCAACTCGCCTGCCATGTATCTCCTCCAACAGGAATAGTGCCTTAGAGGTGTTCTGGGAAATGTGTGAAGGAGCTATTACGTCCCCTGTCACCATGCTGTGGGACGCTGCTGCTGGCATTTAAGAAGTAGGGTCAGATTGCTTGAGACCACCTGCAAAACTTTGGAATGTCCCACAGCTTACTGGTGTGGAGCCCAGAACACCATTCCACACACATGGCATCCAGAAGACGTGTGCGGGCAGGCGTATGGTGCCCTGAGCTTTGGAAGAGGCGCTGACTGTGTGAATGGAGGCGAGACTCTCCGGGAGTGCTGGATGTCTGCAGAAACTGCACGGGAGTTCACCTGCCCAGCCAACTGTGTCACCGGTGATTGCTGTGGTGAGGAGACGCCGCAGAGTCAGTTCCGACCCAGAGGACTCCATACACGGCAGAACAACGGAACACTGCCCGGTCCTGCAGCAGCTCTGAGGCGTCAACACGCTGTTGCAGCCACTGCGTCCCTCCATCTCCTTGAAGGCCTTCTTCTCTATTGCTGCCCCTCTGGCAGCACGTGCAAGGCGTGCAAGATGACACAGAAGAGCGCTCTGGCCTTCTTCCGAGAGGCGTACATGGCTGTATCCTTAGAGCAGCCCGTGGCTATTCTTTGTCAGCACCACAAGTCAAGCGCATCGATTCTTCTCCAATCTTCCTCATTCCATATCCAGTGTTCACAAGCATCAGACATCGTTGAAAATGCCACGGCTTGGGTCAGGCGCACCTCAGTCCGCAAAGTCCCTCCCTGCTTTTCCAGGCTCCCAAGAGGCCTCAGGCAGCACAGTTACCCCCCAGTGCAGCTCTTCTTTTGATCTGTCACTGCTGCTTCCCTGAGCCTGGATTGTGGACCCACGCAAGACAAAAAAATCCTTGACAACTTCCATCTCTTCTCCATCTAGCACGACGTCACCTATTGGTCCTGTTGTGAGGATCTGGGTCTTCTTGACATCGAGTTGTGATCGATATTGAAAATGGCTATCCTTGATCTTTATCATCAAATGCCTCAAGCCTTCCTCATTTTGAGCAAGAAAGGTGTCCTCTGCAAAGCACAGGTTGTTACCAAGCCTTCCTCCCATTCTGATGCCATGCTCTTCGTCATCAATGATTATTCCACTTACCTATGTTAACACCGCAGCACACCTGCACCAATCTGTATCCAAAGCTGATTGAACACATGACCGCTGTAGCATGCTACCTAGAAGTGCAAACTTCAGACTATCTAAGAACTTACAAAGTGAAATACATTTATGGGAGGCTAAGTCAAAAAAGCAATGCTACTTGGGCTCTAATTCATGCATTTACAAGTTTATTCCAAACAAACTGTGTCTAAACATGTCTCTGGGATCAGCAGAAGGCTACAGAGAAGTTCTTTCATATGTTATGCTATATGAGGGGATGTCCCCACAAAGAGTTTTTTTTTCAAAGCCATATATTAAATACTTGTATTCATCTCATTGTGGTACCCCCCAAAAAAGAATGAACAAGAATGAGTCCAAAAGTCATTGCATGAAAATCAGCTAGTGTAGAAAGATAGCTTTTTGATTTTTGAATTATCCTCAGCAAAATTTTACTTGCATGTGATAATTGCTAGTTGTTGGCAATTTCTGTATTCTTTGGGGATACTCATTTTTGGAATGGGCAGAAAATGGATCTTTCCAGTCAGTTAACCCGATAACTATCTTCCAATTTTCTTGGTGCAGTTTAGTAATGGCTTCCAATGATGCAACAGTTTATTAAAACATTTCAACTGCTATTTCACCAATTCTGGGTGCCTCACTTTTCGGCGAATGCCCTCCATTCAGGTTGAACTTCTTCCTTCAATAGCATGAGTTCTGACTATATGACGGGATGCCCCCACAAGCGGATTTTTTTTTCAAAGCCATGTATTTGACTTTTGGCTACAAAACAGCCTTATCCCCTTCAAAGTCCTACATTTAATACACTTGTCAGATCTGTGATTCCATTCTTGGAAGCATTTTTTCATACCCATCTGTTTCAATGGCTGACAGCAGCTCCCTTGTTTTTTTCTTCACCTCTTCTACTTCGCCAAGTCACTGTCCTTCCCTGTTTCTCTTCATTCATGGAAATAGAAAGAAGTCACACAGAGTGAGGTCAGGTGCGCAAGGTGGTTGGGACAAGAGAGAAATGCTGTTTTCTGCCCAAACTGGCACACTGAGATGACTGTGTGAGCAGGAGCATTGTCGTGGTGGCGAAACCAGACCCCCGTCTGCCACTAATCAAGCCTGTTCTGTTGCACACTGTTACCCGATCTTTTCAGAACCCCTAAATAGAAAGCTCAATTAACAGTCTCACCTGATGGAACAAACTCTCAATGCATTACGAGTCAACATTTTAGCCTTGTCATCCATCAACATTTCCCCTTTTCTGAAATGAGAAAACCACTCGTACACTTGAGGGCTTTCCCCAGTGTGCTGTCCTTGTAAGCTGTGTCCAGCATCACAAAAATTTCTGCAGCATTTTTCCTGAGCAGGAAACACAATTCCACAGCTGCTTGCTGTTCTCTTAGATCGTCCATCACCAAAAAAGCAAGGTTTGAGTGAAACTGCTTTTAGAAAAAGATCACTTTGCTCCGAGGGAACCTTTCGAGGCGACACCACTCAGTGCACTAACTCTGAGTGAGTTGCTCCATGCCCACCCAAGTTGAGAACCACTGGGAGCCCCGGGATTTGGTCAGCCAGCTGAGCACAGGATTCTGTCCTTCCAGCTGTTTCAGGAAAACACGTCGGTCCAGACCAGCTCCAGTGCTGCCCACTCAGTAGCTGCTATGGTCGAGCCCATGGTCGCCGTCATTATGTCAACACACCTCATTTAGGATCTTCTTTCTCATGACCTTTCTCCTTTGCCAGTCATGATGCTGCGAGATAGGAGAATTTTTCCCAATAATTTTTATTGGGGGCTCTTACACTTCTTATAGCATTCAATACATCCTTTGTATCAAGCACATTGGTACACATGTTGTCATCTTCATTTCCAAATATTTTCACTTGAGACCTTGGTATAAGCTCCTCTTCTCTCCCCCCCCCCCCCAATTTTTTTTGAGATAGGATTTTATTGTACATTTGTAGTTGTGAATTTCCCTCTTCTGATTTTTATTACTCGGATAAGCACCACTTATTATATCCACCCTGGGGCCACATATGGATGAAGTGGAGTTGAAATACTGGCGCCTAAGATTTTGAGAAGTCCTCACAGATCTAAGGAGAGTCTTAGTCTCTGCTGGAGAGACTCAAGAACGCTCCTATTGGTCTCGTGTCTTCTGAACTGTCTCCATTTGAGCAAGTGTGGTAGTTGCAGAATCTGGTGTCAACTTAAGACTATTCAGGGATCTACATACAACCTCCTCTCTGGGGCACGGATAACAGGGAAGTGAGTGAAGAAACACACTGGACAGTGTACAATAGGAAAAAGTAATAATGTATAAATTATTAAGGGTTCATGGGGGAGGGGGAATGGAAATATGGGGAGCTGGTACTGGGGGCTTAACTGGAGGAAGTATGTTTTGAGAGTGATGATGGCAACAGTGTGCAAATGTGGCCTGCATACAATTGATGTGTGTATGGGTCATGTTGGGAGTTGTATGAGTCCCCAATAAAATGATTTATTTAATTAAAAAAAAAAGGAGAAGGAAAGAGGAGCTTATACCAAGGACTCAAGTAGAAAATATTTGGAAATGAAGATGGCAACATGTGTACAAATATGTTTGATACAAATGATGTATTGAATGTTATAAGAGCTGTAAGGTCCCCCAATAAAATCATTGAAAAAAAGAGAGAGGGGGAGTAGTCAATCAGGTCGCAGTTTGATGACTTAATTCGGAGGTAAAAGGCTATAAATAACTCACTGGAGGCCAGATAAACTCTCTCCCGGTAAAAGATTGCTGTTGCTGAGACACATGGAGCTATGCCAGAGTCCTGAAGCTAGAGGAGTCACATGGAGATCCATGTCAGCAGAGGGATGCTTCTGTCACCACCACTCAATTCACAAGACTGTCCACCCACTGGCCCGTGGTCTTCCTGTATTTGACATTATTGTAAGTGTGATGTGAGTCCGAAGAGGAAATTATAGACCAGTATCAGACATATGGACTAATAGCAGACTTATGGGCTTGATCTGGACCAGGCTGGGATGTTTTCTGAATATGCAATTGTTGTTTGATAATGAAGTTCTCTATTACACACACATGAGTGTCTATGAATGGTTCTCTAGTCAATCAGATTAATGCAGCATGTTTGCCCCATATTTCTGATTTTCCTACTGTGGGGCTCTCTACTCTCCTCCTTCTGACCCTTATTGCTGTGTTGTCTCATCGTTTGCTCTATCTTTCAAACGCCGAGATGTGTAAAAATGGTGTGGGGCGGTGTCCACTCCCTCCTAACTTCACCAAGGCATCAAAGAATCAAGATCATTAACATCAGTCACCAAGACTGACTCCAAGAGGTAGAAGTTAGATATGCCTCCACCCATCAACCAATTCTGACACCAATCATCCCTCCCTACTTCCTTTTTGCTGGAGCTGGACCCTGTATCTGGTCCATCGAGCTCTGGTTCTTTGGACTTGAACAATGGCCTGCCCTCTGACCTGCCAATCCCAGGCTGTCAGCGTTGGATTCATTTGCCTCTTCAGCCACAAGCCTGGCCAGCTGACCTGGGACCTCTGCAGCCAGCAGCCTGTGCTCTTTCTGCTGATCCTGAGCACATCATCCCTTTATGCTCTAGAAGTCAGGAGAAGCCTCCAGTCTAACATCTGACCCATAAACCTTGAACCTTCCTAGACTTGAACTTGTCCACTTCTACAACTGTGTGAGCCTTATTCTGTCCATATAGATATACACACATATATATTATGATAATATAAATGTATGTTATAAAATTGTATATATATTCTGAACAGGGACTATCTTTCCCAATCACTAGGTAGCAAAAGCCTGAAAAACAGAATAGGAGATATTCTAGAACGCTGGGAGACATGGCTTTTATTATTCACTAGATGGTTACATATGGAGGTATAATATTGCTTATTGCCCTGTGATGGCTGACAGGGTCAGGGTCCACATTGACCCCTGAGCAAGCAAGGGATTGTATACTGTCCAAGACAGGGAACCCCCACATGTGCGTCAGTTTGTCATACTGTGGTGGTTCATGGGTTGCTGGGATGCTGGAAGCTATGTCACTGGTATTTCAAATGCCCCGCAGGGTTGTTCAGCATGAACAGGCTCCGGCAGATCTTCCAGACTAAGAACAGACAACAAAAAAAGGAATCAGCTGCTCATTTCAGAGGAAGTAGCCACCGAAAACCTCACACACAACTTCAAGACATTGTCAGATCTTGAAGGCTTAATGAATGGAAGCAGAACATGGTTGGAGATAGTGCCGGAGGTTGGGTCTTTGGGGTCAGAAGGCATGAGTAATATGAATGAAAAATCACTGTTTTCTCGAAGTAGAGTTGACCATGGTGACAAGTCTGTAGGAGGGGAACCTTCAGATCTTCAGCTGCTGGATGGAACACGACTCAAGGTAAGAAGGCACCACTACAAAAACCTACCGATAATTGAGAAATTGGAAGTCATCAAAAATAAAATAGAAGCTATAAAGATTGATATCTGACCTGAAATGGACTGGTGTTGGACAGGCTGAATCAGAAAGTCATATGACGTACTATGCCTGAAATGACACAATCAAGAAGCATGGCATCACATTCATGACAAAAAAAAGACACTTCAAAATCAATCTTGAAATACATTGCTATGTGCGATAGGGTTATATCTATACGTCTTCAAGGAGATCCATTTAACACAGTCAACTGTGTGCACCAGGCACAAAAACTAGTGCCAGAGAGATTGAAGCATTCCACCCTTTGTCTTCAGTTTGAAACTGATCAAACATGCGATCAAGACGCCTTGATAATTACTCACAATTGGAATGTAAAAGTTGAAAACAAAGAGGAAGGGTCAGTACTTGGAAAATAGGGTCTTGGTGACAGAAATGAAGCTGGCGGTAGCATGATAGAATTTTGTAAGACGAATGGCTTGTTCATAGCAAATAACCCCATTCAATAACACAAACAGCAACTATATACACCTGGACTTCGCTAGAGGGAATACACAGAAATCAAATTTAATACACTAGTGGAAAGAGATGATGGAGAAGCTTAATATCCAGCAGCTAATACAGGCCAGAGGCTGACTGTGAATCCGATCATCCATTGCTTATATGCGAGTTCAGGTGAAAGCTGAAGAAAATGAAAGCAAGTCCATCCGCAAGAGCAAAATTTAACCTGGGTTTTGAGTGCATCTGAAGAACCAATTTGATTCATTGGACACTAAGGACACAAGACCTGATGAGCTGTGGGAGAACAGCAAGACATCATTCATGGAGAAATTCAACGGTCACTAAAAGACAGGGAAGAAAGAAAGGATCAAAATGGATGTCTGAAGAGATCTGAAACTTGCTCTTAATCAAAAAGCAGATAAAACAAATGGAAGAAATTATAAAGCCAAAGGACTGAACACAACATTTCAAAGGACAGATCGAGAAGACAATCAAATTTTATAATGAAACATGCAAAGACCTAGAGTTAGAAAAACAAAAAGGAAAAGGGCACTCTGTATATCTGAAACAAAGAACTCAAGAAAAAAATTCAAACCTCAAGTAGCAATATTTAATATTCTACATGAAAAATATTAAATGATGCAGGAAGCATCAAAGAAAGATAAAAGAATATATAGCATCACTGTACTGAAAAGAATTATTTGACATTCCACTATTTCGGAAGGTAGCCTAGAAGCAAGAACCAGTGGTGCTGAAGGAAGAAGTTCAAGCTGCACTAAAAGTGTTAACTAAAAAACAAGGCTTCTAGAACCTGATGGAACACATATTGATATGTTTCCGCAAGCTGATGAAGCACTGGAAGCACTTATTCATCTACACCAAGAAATGTGAAGACAGCTACTTGGCAAACCGACTGTAAGAGATCCATACTTGCACCCTTCCAAAGGTGGTGACCCACCAGAAGGCTCACATTACAGAACAATATCATTGATATCATACACCAATGAAATTTTGCTGAAGATCATCCAACAGTAGTACAGCCAAATAGAGGTGCAGGCCAGATTCAGAAGAGACTGCAGAACAAGGGATATAATTACGAATGCCAGACGGAACTTGTCTCAAAGGACACCAGAAACATCAGCAATAGGTTGACTTGTGTTTTCTTGATTATAGCAAGGCATTCAACTGTGTGGATCATAATAAACTATGGATAATCTCAAGTAGAACGAGAATTTCAGAACACTTCATTGAGCGCGTGCTGAGCTTGTACATGGATCAAGAAGCAGTTAAACAAAGAGAACAGGGGGGATACTGCGTGGTTTAAAACCAGGAAAGGTGTTGGGATTATATCCTTTTACCATACGTTTTCAATATATCTGCTGAGAAAATCATCAGGGAAGTGGGATATATGAAGAAGAATATGGCATCAGGATTGAAGGGCGGCCTATTAACAACCTCTGCTATGCAGACGACGCAGCATTGCTTCTGAAAGTGAGCCGGAATTGAAGCACTTGTTGGTGAAGATCAAGAATTGTAGCCTTCAGTATGGACTACAATTCAATGTAAAAGAAGGCCAAAATTCTTGTAACTGGATCAATCAAGAAAATAATGATAAATGAAGAAAATATTGAAGTTGTCAAGGATTTTGTCTTGCATGGATCTAAAAATCAATGCCCAAGGAAGCGGCAGTCAAGATATCAAAAAATGTGCTGCCTTGGGTAAATCGACTGCCTCTTTCGAGTGTTGAAAATCAAGGATCTCACTTTGAAGACTAAGGTGTGCCTGACCCAAACCGTGGGATTTCCAATCGTATCCTGTACATATGAAAATTGGACATTGATGAAGGAATACTAAAGGAGAGTTGATGCATTTGAATTGTGGCCCTGGCAAAAAATAGTCAAAGTACCATGGTCTGCTAAAAGGACACACTGATGCATCTTGGAAGAATGGGCAGACTTCCTCTGGCATGCCTTGGACATGCTGGGAGAGACAGTCCCCTGGGAAGGACATCAAGCTTGGTAATGCAAAGTAGCAGCAAAAAAAAAGAGGAAAGTCCTCAAGTAGCCGGATAGACACCGTGGCTCCACAATGGGCAGGAGCAATTGTGAAGATGGGGCAGGATGGGGCAGTGTCTCTTTCTATGGTATACAGGACTTCTGTGGGTTGGAACAGACTGGATGGTATCCAACAACAATGGGCTGGGGGCGGGGGCGGGGGCGGTGGTGGTGCTGAGGCAACCCTGGAGCAAATGTGCTGTCTGTAGGCTCCTTAGGGACTGTTCCTCTAAGGTCATCCTGGCCGCTGCCTAGAAATGGCCTTGGTGATCAGGTACTCTCCGTGGTCAATTTGGCACTAGTCCTCAAAAGGAAGGAGTGGTCTGGGAAGAGACCCTGGAAGAGGCATGTGAGGATGTTCACCTATCATACTCCTTGAAACAGGTAAAAGCTCCACAAGGCAGAGCTTTCTTAGTACTCATTTTTCCTGCTAGGCAGGCATGGAGCAACTCTCTCTGAGATAGTGCACCCAGTGGTGTCACCTGGGAAAGTTCTCTCTGGGCAAAGTGAATTTTTTCTGAAAGCAGCTTCACTCACACCTTGGTTTTTGTGATAGAGGATTTATGAGAATAGCAAGCGGATATGACCTTTTGTCTCCTGCTTGGAAAAAATGAGAGAGAAACTGCTTCCAAGGACAAAGCTATGGGGAAAAACTCAAGTGTACCTACCAGTGGTTTTTCTTGTTTCAAAAAGGAGGACATGTTGATTGATGGCAAATCTTATCTGGCTGTCCGTCAACCTCCCAAACAGACAAAAATGTCAACAAAATTCATGCCCTTGTGCTTGAAGACTGACAATGGACTATTGACAAGATGGGGAAGTGATCTGGACTCTCTTGGAGTTCGGCTCAGAAAGATTTATTGGGACATTTGGGAACGGGGAGAGTCACCATGAAAATTGTGCCTCGAATTCTGACTCACCAGCAAAAAGTGTCAACTGGAATGATGGCTTGCTTTGAAAGAACAGCTCCTAAGCCACCCAGATCCCACCCCCACCCCACCCCCAAGGTCATTACTGATGATGAGACATGGTGCTATTTATGACCCCAAAAGCAAATACCAATCCAGCCAATGGGAGATGCCATTGTCACCTTGTCCACAAAAAGCTGTCAAGCGAAATCAAAAGCTCAAGACGACGCTCATTTGTCTGTTTGCTCATGTGAAGGGGATAGTGCCTTTGCAGTTTGTTTCACCAGGTCAGACTGATAACTTTCTATTTAGGGATTCTGAAAAGATTGCATAGCAGAGTGAAACATAAAATGACTGATTGGTAGCAGATGGGGGACTGGTTTTACCACCACCACAATGCACCTGCTCACACAGCCATCTCAGGGCACCAGTGTTGGGCTCAGAACAACATGCCCCTCTTGCCCCATGCACCTGACTCACTGTGTGCGACTTCTTTTTGTTTCTGTGAACGAAGAGTGACAGGAAAGGACAGCGACTTGATGATGCAGAAGAGGTGAAGAAAAAAACTAGGGAGGTGCTGTCAGCCATCCAAACAGATGAATCTGAAAAATATTTCCAAGAATAGAATCACAGATTTGACAAACGCATTAAGTATAAGGGGGAGCGCTTTGATGGTGATAAGGCTGTTTTGTAAAATAAGTAAATACATAGCTTTGGAGAAAAATCCCGGTGTGGGAGGGCAGTGGCTATATATGTATACACACACACACACACACACGTGTGTGTGTGTACATATACATATACATGTACATGTATACACATATGCATATACACACATACACAGATATTAGTACCACTGGTTTTGCTACTCTAGAGAACCCAGCTTAAGACTTTACCCAAGTCAAGGACTTGGAAGACACTCTATCCTCTGCTCACCTCACCCCAAATCGTGTCCATCATAAAGTCCTTGATGACTTGACTCCTGACCCATCTCCAGAATGCATGCCCCCTTTCTGGCTACTCTGTCCCCTCTCAGGACTTGAACTGACTCCCTGGAAGAAAGGCTTGCTGACGAGACCCCTGGAGCTGTGCTAGGGCTCTGGAGCGGAAGGAGCCACGTGGAAACCCCTGCCACCCCTGAGATACCTCTACTGCCTCTGGATTCACAAGACTTTCCATCCACTGACCTGTGACCTTCCTGCGTTTGGTATCATTGCTTGTGTCACAAGAGTGTGAAAAGAACTTTACAGATTGGTATCAGACATGTGGGCAAATAGCAGACTTATGACCTTGATCTGGACTGAGCTGGAATGTTTTCTCAGTAATCAATCGCTCTTCGTTACACACACACACACACACACACACACACACACACACACAGACTTTAACTGAGAGTCAAGCTCTGACCATTGTTTACCTGTACCTTTGCAATAGTCTGCTAATACAGTGTCCACCTACCAATGTCATCCATGTTACTCTAGTAAGTCCCTTCCTTGCCATGATAGCTGTGTCAACCACCAAATACTGAAGGGGGAAAAAAGAGAGAGACCTCTTCATGACTGATCTATCTCCTAAATACAGGCCAAATATCTTAGGGGTCTCTCAAAAACAAGACAGACTATAATTTGCATGCACCCAATTTCTCTACCACTAGTCACGAGGAACCTCTTCTGGTTCTACTAGCCCAGTACATAACAGGGTATAATGACTCAATAAATCCCCAAACTCCAACTGAGTGCATCTGACCCACAAACTAGAGTCCACATCACTTAGAATGACCCTCAAGGTCCTTCTTGATTGGATCTAGCAAACATTTCAATCTTATTGTCATTGTCTAGGGCAGTTACATAATCTTCTGTCAACCAGATCATAGCCAATGAGGCCTCCGTGTGGGCTTGACTGTCTCCTGAGGATTCTGGGAATTCCTGTATTCCACCCCAGAGATGGGAGATATTCTCTGCTCCATATACCTGATGACAAGACACATGGAGCTTTTCTAGAGCCCTGGAGCTGGAGGAGCCACATGGAGATCCATCCCAGCGCTGAGATGCATACACCAGTGCTGGATCCGTAAGACTTTCCACCCACAATTCTGTTGATCTTCTTGCATTTGATGTCATTGCATGTGTTTCATGAGTCTGAAGAGGAATTTAGAGATTGGTATGGGCTAGTATCAGACTTATGGTCTTATCTTAACTGGTATGTTTTCTCAATATTCATTGACTCTTTTTTCTTTTACTTTTTTTTTCTTGGTAAGGGAGGCATCACTGCTCTCTGGTAGTGGGATTAGGAGGCCCAGCCTTGCTGCTGGATTTGAACCTCCAACCCAGTGGACCGCAGTCCCACGCACCACCACTACGCCACCGGGGCTCAGCCCCATTGACTCTTTTATATACCTCTTTCTTATATACATTTATGGACGTTTCTCTAGTCAACTCAGACTAAGACAGGCTTCTTCAGATGTCCAAATATTTCATGCAAGATCACTTTTCCACGTTTCTATCCATATGATCAATTCTGCATAGAGTGTCCTCTCTTCTTTGAATGCCCTTCCACCTTGAGTGTCCTTGTATGCATGATAAACTCCTATTCATCTTTTGTAGTCCAGCCAAGCTTTACTTTGAATCACCAGGAGTTCTGTGGAAATGCCATTTATATTTTTTGTATGTCTACATATACCCCCCCCACACACACACACACACTCAGATCCAATTCTGTAAGCTCTCTTTGGCAAGAACTATGTCACTCATCATAGTTTCAGGGCAGTGTATTATTTCATGCAGCCACAATGTCTAACTCCAACCAAATGACCTTTCCTGCACAGAGCTGGTAAGAAGGAGGGAGGAGACACTGATGAGATTCACCGATGAGTAACTGTGAACAAGACTCCCTCCAATTCCATCCTGATGCATGTAAAATGTGACCTCTGAGAAGCAGGAGAAGGGATCTTATTCCCAGAAAGAGTCAAGCATGGAACACATCATCAGGACCCAAGATCCCTGCCTAGTGAAACTCCTGGATCCAGAAGACAGTGCTAACATCAGAGCAGCAGCAGCAAACCAGGACATAAAGCGGAGTGATGGACTTCCCAACCCAAGGTGCAGGAGACACTGAGTGCTTTGGGTACAGGAAGCTGGCTTGCAGATTTGGGAGCCTCTGAGCACTTATTAGAGAAAGACAGGCTTGCAAACCCACAGCATTACAGCCCAGTGCCTTTGGACTGGGACTTACTGGAGTGGCATGCCTCTGGGCATTTAATTCAGAGAGCTAGGTTTGCTGACTCACAGAAGCTGAGCTGAGTGCCCTGGGATTGTGGGTAATAGCAGAGTGACACACCCTTTATTTATTAGGGTATTTATTAGCAGACCTCAAATAACTTTGTAACAAGTCCTGATAAACGACTCAACACATAACATTTCTCAAGCCTTACAATTTAACTTCTTAATAAACTCTTTAATGATTGATTTTGTCTCTAAGTTCTATATGACCATTACAGTGAGTTTTAGAACCAGGGAGGCAAAATAGAGAATATTAATTAAGACTCGCAATAGTGGTCCCAATGATAAGCCTAAGAACTAATACACAATAAGTATATGGGAAATATTTGCTAAACTAAATTAAATCTGGACTTTTCTTTTACTGTACTTTTAATGAGTGTGGCTATTGATTTTCACTTGTTTGTTCTATATTTTTATACTGACTTATTCAGATTTTCATTTAGACTTTACTACGTTATAGCAGCCTCTGTTTCATATCTGACCTTACCAAGAAAACAAGATGAACAGGAATATCTCTCATAGTGAAGTGTGATGAAAAAAAGTTATAACCTAAAGAACCTAAAAAGTGACACAGGGCAAGAATACCACTCAGTAGTGTCACACAGAGAAAGGGGCCGTATCTGGTGGCCTCTGAGCTCGAATCTCTCATGGAAGAGGATAATTCATTCCTCCCGGGTCCACCCTCCTATTAGGATGTCCATTGTTCTCATTGCACAAACACATGCCATCTTTTGTGACTAATTTGATTTCCCAGGAGGCTTGATAACTAGACGAGGAAACTCTAGCATTTCATGCACTGGAAAAATGTAGGTTCTCCGAATAAACTAATAATTGGGCATTCTGGTTTGCACACACATCTCTTATGGGTTAAGTTCACTTAAGTCAGTCCTCATGATGCAAGCAGTCTGTGCTTTATGTGTGTCAAGAACATCAATGCGATGCCCTCACAGAGCTGTCACTGGGTGCCGGCAACCCCATTGTGGTACTGCCCTCTTGGCAGGCTCTGAGCAAATCACTGCCTCCTTCCACTTCTTTGTCAATCCTTTTGGACTTACTTCAATAACTCTTGTCTAACACATTCATAGATCACAAGCACTGTCATTTAGAACATCTTGATGTCTCTCGGTCGACATTCTCATTCCCATTTCACTTACAAGTCAACTGAGACTCAGGATGGTCGAGTGACTTGTTCAAGAATCGGGGCATCCAGTAACCTGTGGATTGTTTACCTTTTCCTGACCCTTAGACACCAGAATAGCTTAAACCCAGCTCCTCTGTACGATAACACTTTCTCTACCATAATGCTTCCCAGGCCGCCACCTAAGCCCAGCGTAGGCAGCAGCGCTGGTGAAGGGATGTCTGGGGGGAAGGCGGTAAGTCCCACATGTTGTGCTTACATAATACTCTCATTGACCTATACACTCCTTATGCCCCCTCAACCCTGATTGCTGGTGGGGCCGAGAAGACTTTTTATAACTGGAAGACAAGAAAATGGATCCCCAGAGAAGTTGACTGCCTTTTTGGTGACCATGGACCCATTGGGAGGTGGATGTCCACATGTTCCCGAGAGCAAGCATTTGCTGAGTCGTTTGGAGATTGGCTAGGGGGGGGGGGGGTTGCTAATGACAGCATCATCATTATTGTCAGCAGCTGCAACTGTTCTGTCATGATTAAAATTGACACTTACTGAGTGACTGCGGGGTAGCAGGTCCTATTCATTCATCGTCTTATTCAATCCCGATCCTGGCTTCCAACATGAGAGCAAATCTTCCCTCCTCCCTGGGTTCCTTTCCTCCCTGGGTTGCCTGCACACCCAAAGCAATTCCAGTGGGAGAGGCATTCGTCTCGCCACATGAGAGACAGGAGAACGGAGTTACAGAAAGTTCGTAACTTGCCTATTCTGGGAGAACTAGGCAAAACTAAGCAGGATGAGCTCAGATGCCTTCTGACCAAGGTGAAATCCTGCCACACTGGGTCACAAGTTCCATCTGTGTATCCGCAGAAACCTTGCAGATCAAGCCAAGCTTGGAGGGGCGGCCTGCAAGAGAGTCCACATGGCGTATCCAACTGTCCATTAGCACTCTCAGTTCCTCAACCCTCTGCGCCAAACTCTCTATTCTGACCCAACCCTGCCCACACCACCTTCCACTGAAGCAGTTAATCTTCGCTGCAAGACTTTCCTCACTGCTTGATGCCAACCCCCTCCTTCCTTGCCCGCTTTCTCGCTGCCCTTCTGAAGAACGTCTCCTTAGGGGAAACCACCATCCCAGACTCTCCATCCCTCCGTCACATCTCCACCCTCTGAGAAGAAGCCAGCTCTCCTCTTCCTGGCCTAGTGCAATGCTGTCTCAACAGCCTCCCCCTTGGTTCTCCTTCATGCCACTCACCTCCCCAGACTTCCCTCCCACCAGGTGCCCATCTGTGGCAGCCACAGGGGCCGAAGCATTGGCAGGGGGTGGGGTGGGGTGGTGGATGGACAAAGGATATTGAGACTCAGAGGGAATTTCAAATGCAGTTTATTGTAGCAGCACAGGAACACGGGGAGTTTGAAAGCTCTCCCCAAAGACGAAGAACTGGTTCATACCTCATGTACAGAACCAAAGCAGCACAGGGGTGGTCACAAGAGAGGAGCCAGGCAGAGCGTGTCCTCTGCGTGTGTGTGTGTGTGTGTGTGTATGTCAAAGGAGCCAGAAGTCCAACTGGCCCTTGTCTGGCTGATTTAGGGAAATTCTCTGGAGGATAGTGTGTACAGTGGGTCATGACTGACCACAAAGTGTGGTCAGAGTCGGGCCACTGATCCTGCCACTGGTCTTTGGGAAGCAGAGAAGAAATGAAACAGCCGGGTGGGGCAATAGGAGGAAGGGTCTAACTAACCATAGCTCTTTTCTCCCTAAAAGGCTGGGGCAGATGGCCTCGGTCTTGCCAAGCGGGTTGGGTAGTGTCTGGGCAGCCATAACTCCCAGGGTGGAAGACATCTTTATCTAGAGTAAGTGGTGGAAATAAACTTCACGCTGGAGCTGCCACCAGAGGTCTTGGTGCCCCGGGAGCTGGAGCCTCGGCCTCCCGAGGAGCCGCCGTAGCTGCCACCGCCAGAACCACGGCCACCAGAGCCGCCGCCGCCGCTGCCACTGCCAGAACCACCTCTGTGGCCGCCGCCGCTGCCTCCGGAACCGTAGCTGCCGCCGCCGCCGCCACCACCTGAGCCGTAGCTGCCGCCGCCATAGCTGCCGCCACCGCCACCGCCACCTCCAGAGCCATAGCTGCCGCCTCGGCTGCTCCCTCCGCTCATGGACGTGTGGCTGGTGCTCACAGCTGCAGGCAAAGATTCATTCCGTCATCTTCCATCCCGCCCCCTTCCCCACCCTCCCACCTCCAGCCCAACCCGCGCCGGAACCTCTACTTACACACGCTGACGTTGGGGGTGCACTCGCCAGACATCCTGAAGACAACAGGAAAGAAGACCATTCCATCACTCCCCAAACTCACAGGCCACCCTCCTGCCCAGGGGAATCCATCCAGGGAGCCTCCATCTCTCCCCATCCGAAACCCAGCCCAGGCTGAAGAGCAGGGTGGAGACTGGGACAGGTCGCTGGAAGCCCATGGCGAAGGGAGCCCCCACCCCCCCCCGCCCCAGGAAAACCTCCTCCCAATAGGCATTGCCCTGGAAACAAGTGACACGTGACCGAGCCCCAAAGAGGGCATTGCTCCAGCCCCACCACCTGGAAAGTAGGTTTGGGGAGTATCCAAAGTCTGGCTCTCAAATCGTTCCGCCCACCTGCGCCTGCCTTCCTGTACACCGGCCACCGCTGCGGACTCACCTGATCTCCTCTCCTTCCAGTAGCTTCCTGTAGGTGGCAATCTCCATGTCCAGGGCCAGTTTGGTGTTCATCAGCTCCTGGTAGTCGCGCAGCAGGCGGGCCAGGTCCTCCTTGGCCTTCTGCATGGCCTCCTCCAGCTCGCTCAGCTTGTTCCTGGCGTCTTTGAGGGCATTCTCCCCACGCTGCTCGGCGTCGGCGATGGACTGCTGCATCTGAGAGACCTGGAGAAGGAAGACTCGGTTTATACCTGACCTGTGCGGCCTCATCCCCAAATAACCTCTCCATCCCAGTAAAGGCTCCTCCACTGAGCTCAACGGAGTACCTGAGCCTTGCGACAACATGTCATGAATTCTCCTGTCTACCTGTGGGGAGCAGGGAATCTAGCAGTCAATTTTCTTTCAGAATTACTCAATGTGGGGGTGGCGTATCACTTTACCTTCACCCTGGTTCAAGACTCCTCTATTACAGACCGCACGTTCTTCTAAATGCCTGCCTCGGCTCTCCCCACCGCCACCTCTACAGTCTTGCTTGGGATCGTGGGCCATAGACCATTCATCACAAGCATCATGGCAAAATGGCCAGAAACTAGTCTAATCTCCAGAGCGGCTGGGAGTAAAACAGTAGCTTAAGAAGAGAATGCAAGATGCAAAATTGGAACTGCGCCGTCCAATCACCTGAGCCCCGTCCCCTCCCTTCTACGAAGATGAGTCCCAGTAGAAGGCCACACATACCTGTTTCTTGGCAGCGTCGATTTCCGATTGAAGTCTCTGGATCATTCGATTCAGTTCAGAAATCTCCATCTTTGAGTTTTTCACACTGTCCCCATGCTTGCCAGCAGTGACCTGGAGCTCTTCATACTAAGGTTGGGGGATCAAGAGAATCAGATGTGTGCAGAGCACACCACAGCTCAAGCAACCCGTATTGAAAATCACACACAATAGCAAGAGAGAAACTGGGCAAGGCATTGAGGTCTTTCACCTTGCTCTGGTATATGCACTCAGCCTCGGCTTTGCTCTTCTGGGCGATGTCCTCATACTGGGCCTGTACTTCAGAGATGATGCTATCCAGGTCCAGGCTGCGGTTGTTATCCATGGAAAGGATGACATTGGTTTCACTGATGTGAGTCTGCATCTGTGACATCTCCTGCAAGACAGAGTTGGCCCCAGTGACTTCTAGAACACGTCAACAAGATCAAGCAATCAAGAGACAGAAGAGATACCTGTTGTTTCCTGCCTGGTGGTGGGTTTAGGCTTCCAAGCTCTCCGTGTGGGTATCCTTGGTCAAAGATAAAGGACTTACCATTTGAAAGAGGTTTGTGTAGAAATCAATGCTCTGTTGTAAAAGGTCAGTTTTGCCTTGAAGATCGGCCTTGGTCAAATAAGCAGCATCCACATCCTAGAGGAAGAATAGACAGAATGAAGCCATATCCATCCCTGGACAAGCCATCCACTGTGAGGGTCTTTTCCAAACAGGATGAGGGATCTCCTCCTTTTCACTGCCATCAGCTTACCATTTCTGTATCATGCCTCCCTCCCCACCACCACCGTCACTACCTTGGTATCACAACCAAGGGATCTTGCCTCTTTGCTTATGACACCAGAAGCAGAGAAACTTGGAGAAGCAAAAAGCTATTTCAGAAATGTGTTTTCCCATGGGCTTTTAGGTATGTTCAGTGAATAACATGCATGTGGAAAAGGGCAGGAGAAGGGGGGACTCCATTTCAGATATTGGTGGGACCCAGCTCTCCACATCACGACCTGGTTGTGGTGAGTGCTGTGCGACCCTCTTGTCGTACTTATTTATTTCCATGTGAGCTCTATTCGGCAGAAAGCTCACCTTCTTGATGGTCACAAATTCATTCTCGGCATTTGTCCGTTTATTGATCTCATCCTCATACCTGTGGGAACACCAACATGATTAGGAGGTGCAGAAGAGGTAAACGCTGAAGTTTCTAGACTGAGTGATATTGTCCATCATTGTGTTCCTACAATGAACCTAGAACACCTTGACCACCCTCTTTTCCTGAGAAATAAACTGTGAAACTGCTTCTGGTTCTTGAAAAGAGTTCCACAAATGCCAACCCGATTTGCCTCTAACTTGAGAACCATCATGACAGCGCAGTGAATTTTAGAACCCAAATCAAATGCTGCCCAACCAGCCTTCCTTACTTATTCCGGAAATCCTCCACCAGGTCTTGCATGTTCTTCAGTTCCGAATCCATTCGGGATTGGTCATTCTTGAGTTGGTTCAGGATCTGGTTGAGCCTGCTGATATACTGCTCAAACATAGGCTCTAAGCTATGAGTTTTAGTGGAGGTGTCTACCTGCTGCAGTAGTTCCCATTTGGTTTGCAGGACCTGGTTCTGCTGCTCCAGGAACCTCACCTAAGGGTAGAAAACTTCATGACTTACCGGTACCCAATGGGTTTCCATGGTCACTAAGTACCAAAGAACCATCACATAACAAGATCTATGCCCTGCTCTGTTTTCCCTGCCCATTTTAAATGAGAAATAGGAGGGAGGTATCATTTCCCTGAGAACAGTAATTATAGTCCTGGTTCAGTTGGATCTTTGAAGGAAAGGCACTATACAACTATCAAATAACAAAGCCTATAAAAATCACTAACATTATGGTTTGAACTAGACATGTAATATTTAAGAAATGCATCTTTCCATTTGGCTTCAGGTGTATTATCGTGAAACTTGTTTTGCATAACCTTGAGCTGACACTACCAAACAAACTTAAAGAAAGCTTGCCTGCTGTTCTAACTCTGGCCCTTGGGATGATGAGTATGGAAATGAACTCCATGCTGATTCAGAAACAACATCAAATTCCCAGAGGATGGAGCTTCTGAGCACAAAAGATATTTGGTGCTTCCTGTGTACTTTCTGCTACAATCTCACAGCACTTTCTGTTCAGATCAAAGTCCCATGTATGAATAGAGAGACCTCTTCAGGGCTCTCATTTGCACCCCAACATGTTAGCTAGCCCCTCTTTCTATTATTTTCATTCAACACAGTTGGCTCCCAGTTCAGTTCAAGAGCCGAGTAAGAAAACACTCAGAGGCACATGTCAAACTGATCCCTCTCCAAGAGAGAGTTGAGTCATTATCATCATTCATACGCATTCATGATCTCCTACAAGACCAACCCATAAAATATCTTCGTAACTATGCAAACACAGAAATCGTTTCTGGACCAGACCCATCTCAGATGACCTGGAGAAGCTCTTCCCATGCACACTGCCTCTGTAAACTCACCTTATCGATAAAGGAAGCAAATTGGTTGTTGAGTGTCTTGATCTGCTCCCTCTCTTGAGACTTGACTTTTTGGATCTGAGGATCGATCTCCACATTGAGGGGTTGCAGAAGACTTTGGTTGATGGTGACTTCCTGGATGCCACCCGGGGGGCAGACAGGCCCAAAGCCACCTCCAAAGCCACCACCCCCAAAGCCGCCTCCTCTACCAAAACCACCTCTGCCTCCACCACCAAAACCGCCGCCACCCCCAAAACCGCCACCGCTACCATAACTACTGGCTAAGCCACCAGCGCCGATGCCACCATAGCCTAAGCCACCAGCGCTGATGCCACCAGAACTGAAGCCACCGCCACCGTAGCCACCGCCACCGAAGCCACCGCCACCGTAGCCACCACACCCCCCTCTGCTAACCACACTTTGAGAGAGACTTCTACTGCCTCCCAGGCTAACAAGACTCCGACTTCCAAAGCCACCTCCACTACCGCCGCCACCGCAGGATGAAAATCTGCCACCACCTCCCCCACTGCGGCGAGTAGAGCTGCTGGTTGTCCGGCGGCAGCTGAGAACTCCAGCAGAGCCAGAGCTAAAGCCTCCTCCACTCCGGTACCCAGACCTGCAACTGAACTGTCGACTCATGTTGACGTAGAGAATGGTAGGAGCAACGTAGAGACCGACTGGGGAAAGGAGCAGAACACTCCTCTACCCCAAGCCCAGAGACTTCCCCTTATATATCCTCAGAAGAGATTGGGCTTGGTCCTCTGGAGTCAGCAGAGATGTAGTGCCTCTCAGGGACTGGTTTGCCTGCAGCCATACAAGATTTTTACGAGCCTCAACAACACGATAAACACTACACACCTAGCTCCTAGGATGGGCTCTCAAATTGCTG